>JASSUY010047754.1:2701-35937 GCA_032466535.1 Forpus xanthops
AATTCTTTACTGTAAGGGTGGTGAGGCACTGGAATGGGTTGCTCAGGGAAGTTGTGAATGCTCCATCGCTGGCAGTGGCCGGGCTGGATATAGCATTGGGTGACATGGTTTAGTGGGAGGTGTCCCTGCCCATGGCTGGGGGTTGGAATTAGATGATCTTAAGGTCCTTTCCAACCCTAACTATTCCACAATTCTATGATTCTAAAGACCAATACATGATGTTTTAATTACAAGAGGAGAGACTATTTCAGGACATAGCAGCTAAAAAACAAGGGTCACGAAAGACATGCAGCTAAAATATGAGTTTTCATAGCAACACTGGCAAATGAAACAAAGAAGGAAAGAAAGTAAAGAAATGGTAACCTGTTCCTCACATTGGCATGAAGTGGGGGACGGAGCAAGAGACAATTTTTTTTTACCTGGGTGTAGACCACTGACTAAAAAAACCAGTGTCAAGATGAGATAGGATCTGGCATATAGAAACGTCCTTCATCAAAAGATGTTTCCTTAGAATTTAACTGTATGGATAGATCTAAGGATAATCAAGTTGTGGCTCATTTACGATGTGCATGTACAGCCTGGGAAGACAGTATCGATTGCTACATCATTCTATAATTTCATACAGAAAGATAAACCCATGGCCCACAGTTTAAGGTAGATAATTTTAGGGGTGGGGGGTGGGGGGAAACCTCAATTTGCAACATTAATTGCTGTTGTTATGCACAATTAGAACAAGCTATAATGAGAAATGGTGAATGACAAATACATTCACTGTCTTACAGCTAACCATCACAGTCCAACAGAAAGGTTTTGACTTGCTAAAGTGAGATGTTATGACCCTTTATTAAACTATTAAATGAGCTAACAGTTTCTTCTAGACTTGCAATTCTGTAGAAACATCTGATTTCTTTCCCTCTTCTATTCCCATATGGATGCTATGCAAAAAAACCTGTTCTCAAGAAAACATTCTTCCATTATGCCCCCTCCCTTCACCAGCACAGCTTGACAAAGAAACACAAATCTTCTCTGCATTGCTTAATGCATATTGCAGGTAACAATGTTCTGGGACCCCCTTGCTCTGCTTGTGCTGCAGAGACAGAGCAAACATCTGACACAGGGACCCTGGGAAAGCTACAGGTGGCCAAGAGCAGCTTTGCTTGCCTAGAATTTCTTGAGTTAGGAACCACTGACAGCTGAAAATCTGCTTTGAATTTGACAGAGGGACTCAGAGACGTGTGCTGGAGCTGCAATTCCCATGCAGTGCTTAGCGATTCCTATGAAAAGTGAAATTGGCCTTTTGATCCAGCTTAGCGCACCAAGACATACAGGTTTGTGATTTGAAGAACCCATCTCTGTAATCTATAAATTCTGGTTTATTTGCATTCTCCTTACCATTCCACACCTCTTCTGCTAATAGAGGGAGCAGCACTTCCAGACAGATGGAGGTAACAGTTTTGTACTGTTTTCTTGCAGAAAAAGAACAAATACACTGAATAGGAAAAAAGACAACGAATCATTGTATAATACAAATTCCAGAATTGACAGCGTAAGAGGAAAGCAGAGGGCATACTTCTGCGCCAGGAGACACAGTTCCTGACTAAAAGCTAAGGCGTTGGATAAAGAAAAGGGAGGAGGAGTGTGGAATCTGAAATAAAAGCTTTGATATGCAAATGTCAGGGCATCCTAAACACTCCAGCCTGAACTACTTTAACCCCCCCCATTCATTGTTGATGATGGGAAGGAAAGTAAGGCTTGGAAATACACCTTAGTTTTGTCTGTTTCTATATTACCTTTGTGCCACCCAAAGTGAGGAGTAACTATTTAAGAACTGTAGCTAAACACACGGAAAGGCTGCTTTCAGTATTGCATGTGCTAATGAACAACCCTAAGTCTAGAAACACCTCCCAGATGAAGTCCTGGAATAGGCTCTGGAGACTTCGTGGAGTTTGAAATTACCTCTAGTCACACGGACCTGTAAGCAAAGGGCTCCCATTCCCATTACAGACCAACAGAGAGCGCTTCTTAGCCAAGAAACAGCCACAGTTGAGGGTGTAATGGCCAATGGAAGCCAAAACTTCAGACAGCTTTAGCAGGATCAAGACTGACTGCTATGTAAAATAGTGCCTTAACTAACCGGCTTGAAGTCTGCAGGCAAACCAGAGAGCTGTATGACAAGCAAACTGGAAATGTCTGGGTCAGATGGCTGGCAGAATACAAAATACATCTATTGCACTCAAATTGTAAGCTCACTATTAGCCTCCTACCTGGTAACAAACAGAAGAGGAGGAATTTTGTTTTGTCTGCTTTTTCCTCCTCTATTTTATTTAAAAGAGTGCTTTGGAATGATTTTTCCTTCTTTTTAATCCATTACAGAAATTCACAGCATGCTCCTACCATTTTTTTCCATGGTAACAGTGTATGTAGGCCTAGGAAAATATTCAAAATGGAGCCCTGTGCAAATAGAGGAGAATTTAAATTCTCTGAACTCATTTATCTTTGTTTTCTTTAAACAAGAAATCGTGAAAGGGAAAGATCTTGATTAAATACATGACATCTGCTCTTTTATCTTCTGTGTAGAAGTGATGGCGTGAACACACACACAATTACTGCAGGATGTAAAAGTGAGCAAATTTACAAAGATAGTATCTTTAATAAGACTAATGCTATGTTCTAAAATCCAGACCAGCCTTCAGGGTATGCAGACTGCAGCTTTGATCCTCAAAGCAAAATACAACTTGAAACTAGTGATACGAGTTTAACTTACACAAGTTAATCAATTACATCATCAAAGGAGTTTGTACATGCAAGTACGGAGGGGGAAGAACATTAAGAAGGAGCTCAGTAAGTCATTAGCTCCTCTTAGAGAGGTGAAAGGCTGGTTCAGAACAAACAGGAAATGCTGGTGGTTCAGGGACATGAAAAATAGTAGGGCACAATATATTTATGGACTAGAATTTCTGTGTAGCCAAATTGAGTTTAAGCAGTTCTTAATCTGAATTTAACTTTAAAATTCGGCATTTGTGTTTCAGTGGAGAAGAATTTCTGTACCTGAAAGTGTCTCTTCCTTTGAGTTTCTATTAGTTGGGTCTCATAAAAGATAAGTCACTTGTCCTTCTGGTTTCCTTGATTATAGCATGACAAAACCATGTAAGTTCAATAAGGAAATTCACAAAAGAAAAAAAAGAGTATTTTTCTGTTTCTACAAGTAAATTCCAAAACCAGAAAGCAAACAAAACTTCCAAGCCTTAATTAAAAAAGAAGAATTAAGAAGAGGGCATGATCTAATGTGTCCTTCCTTTTTCCAAGTCAGAAAGTTCCCTGATGCAAACAGCAAGTATTTCAAAGTTACAAGGACCACTCCTGCTCAGTGAGAGGCACATGTTTGGAATATAAATGTTGAAGAGATCCTTCTGGAGAGAGAAACTTTTAGGGAAAAAAAAAAAAAAAAGACTATCCCTCAATTCAGCTTTCAGTGCAGAAGACACAACATCCTAGGAGAGCTTTCTATTACCACTGTTCATTCATCACCTGGTATTTGACAACTAAATTGTTTGCTCGCACTTCTGGCAAAGGGGTGAGAACACCAAGTAACGCAAGAAACCAGGCTCAGGCTCTCCAGATCTCTATTTTCCAGCTTGGATTCAGCAGGAAGCTGGAGGTCACGGATCTTGGAGAGGAGGAATTTTCTAAATTACAATTACAGATTTATTTATTTTATGTCACAGTCATCACTGATAGCAGAGTTCCATATAACATAGAGTGGGGGAGAGTCAGATGCGAGAGGACCTAAAGTGTGGAGTTTTAAACCTTGATGACAAGCAGCTCTATTGCTAGGATTCATATTTATTCCAGTCTTCTGCAACGCTCTTGTGACAGCTCCAAAAACTTTGATCTGAAGCAAATTCTTATTTAAAATACTGCTGACCCTCTGAGGAGGAAAATTAAACTGAGCTCACTGAACGTTAAAGCATGCACAGTGGTTTTCCCAGGGTAAAGGTCCCAGTAAACTAGACAAGAGAAGTTGCTTATAACAGTCAAATAAGATGCAGAAGACAAAAGACACGTTAGGTGCAAAGTAGCAGTGGTCTTTTGTGTATATGTGCAGAATGAGGCCATTTGGGAGCACTGGACTTAATAACAGGATGGTTATTAGATTAAAACCAAATTAGGGCAGTTTACACAGAAAGCCACTAACATGACAAGTGTCTCAACATGCTTTTAAATACGTTCTTGGGGTCATGAGCAGATGAGTTCCACAGTAAAGTGTTATCCCCAATCTGGATTGTGAGGAAAGGAATGAAATTACAAGGCAGAAAAAGAACCAAAACCAAGCACTTCTCTTCAACCATGGCATGGTACACACTGCCACTGGAAAATAGCAAATATTTTACAAGAAATTGTGTTTTCAGGCAGGTTAGCTTGAGAAACAGCACCCAATTCCCACACACCTGCAAGGTAAAAACATGCAGTAAGATTAGAAACACTGAATAAATTAATTGGATGGCTTCATTTGTATAATGGCAACTTGGGGAAAAAGAAAAGCTGGAAAAATTACAGAGCCATGTTTCAGCTTACACTAGGCTTTATTGCAGACCAGGAAGCAGCTGGCGGATTAAACTGCATCTATCTACCAAAGAGATCCAACTCTTCTACCTAAAGCATAATATTTTAGCTGTTATCGGAGTTCCTGCTTTAGACCCATGGAAACTAAACTGAGTTATGGGCAGCATCTGTTACATGCCAAGCTACACTCTGATGCAAGTTTGCTGAAAGACTCAAGTACTATGTTGTCCATAGTTCAGTACTGTTACCCATGACTTAACAATGAGCCTGCTCCTACATAGCAACTGTCATGGAAAGAGAAGTCCGTGTCCTGATATGCCAGCCACAAACCAACCTTCAAGTGAACAGATATTTGGGACCAGTGACTATGCAACTGGAGATGTTATCTGCATTAAAGCAGCACCACAGAAGTAATTTAAGTGTATTAGATCTAAACCAACAGCCAGTCCTACAAAGGAACTGGAACCTAGACAACGCTGGCTATTAAAGATGGAAGAAAAGTGACTGCTGGTTTAGATATACACAATGAAATGATTAAAGAGGATAAACTGGAAAATTGTCAAAGTGATAAATTGTTTCTGGCAGAACCTGGATTTCACATAGGTCTTCTGGAGGCCAGTTGAATACACAAAACATGCCTTCCTCTATTGAGGGCTTTTTCCAGTGGAGATTTGTTCCAATTAGATGGTAGGGCTTGGGAAACATTCTAGTAGCAGGAGCACCTGATGCCAGGCTATGCTTACCAAGGGAGCTTCATATGTGGGGGGAGTTTGATTTTGGTTTGTTCCATCTCTACACAAGCCTGACAGAATACTTTTGCTAGGAGAATTCATACCCTCTATAGCCTACTTGGCAAGAATGACAAGCACTTAAAGTTTATCTGTAAGTACAATGAAACTCCAGACCCTCAAATAATGCCACAGACACCTTTTCTTCTGAATGCATGTACTGAAATTCTGGCTCTATGCCTTAGAGCTGTTCACATTTTGCTACATGAGAAGCAATGCACTTGCCAAAGTGATTTTCTTAGTGAAGAAAGGCTGAAGCATTCTGCCATTAAAAACATGCATTAATTTCCCAGCTATGTGTGCAGTGATCACTTGTGTCTCTGTTAATAAAGTCTAATATGAACATTTTATTCATTAAAAGACTGCATTTGCAATTGCAGCTTGCAATGTGAATAATCTTTTTTAATACCTTTAAAAATAATAAATGAGTACAGAGAAAACTGATCCAGGCACAAGTAAACAGATGCTGATCTCAACTAAGGGCCTTTGTAGTGATGGGTTATGATTGGTATTGGAAACAGTCATAAGTACAACGTGTAATACATGAGGACTGCCAGAAACATCAGCTCATTTCTGTATTTTGTTTGCTTTTCCTTAGAAGCCTGAAGACATCTGCCTTTTGTGCTGTAGATTTCAAGAGCTAGAGAAACAATACATTAAAGTCTAAGAGCATAGCTGTCTCAACTGTATGTATTCCCTATAGAACCATTCTATGATTCTAATATGTTTAAGTTATTAGAAACATGAGCTCTCCTTTTACATCTAGTCACCTAGAGAGATTAGAGGCTCTGTAACTTCCACATGTTCACAGCTACACAAACTAAATTAGAGGCTTTTGACATTGACACTTGTTTTAAACAGGATTTGCAAAGATGCCTCCAAATTGTGGACCCTTTTAAGGTCAGCCATTCATTAATCATTTCAGATATGCTGATGCTGCTGTCTCAATGCTGTTTGGCAAAGTAAACTGCCCTATACTGAGCTCTGTCCTGCCAATAATGGGGCTTCTCTTTGGCTAGTATTTAAGCTAGTATGGATGTTCCTATGTGTTACTGCAGTCATAGCAATATTAAAAGAGCAGCCCTGCTCTTTGCCTGGAAGTTAATTCATTAAGTTCCATATGTGGAACAGGATACGGCTTCACACAACTACAGACTCCAGTCCTTCAGAGCCTTTTAAAGCACATGCAGTTTCATGACTGTAAACCCTCAGGAAAAGGCTGCTCTCTAGAACTCTGGTCCCTTATCCTGTACCCCCACCATAGTACATTCAGATTTCTCTCAATACATCTTCAGTAGGGAGTTCTGCTTTGTAGCAGATGCTTCAAAGCAGATAATGCTTCAAAGCATTTTTATGTTGGACACTGCCTGCAGAACACTGAGTTCTTCTCTGAAGGAACAGTTGCAATCTCAAGAACAAAAAAAGAGGGGAGGAGGGTGTGCATTCAGGCTGATGCATGTTGTATATTTCCCATGGCTTTATGTCTACAGAGAGTATTTCCCAGGGAGGAAGGAGGTTTTCTGGTGTCTTTCTGAATCAGGCAAACAAAGGATTTCCACTTCATGATCAGCAGACATTCTTTAGTGAGATAAACAGGAATGGATAAGGATCCTAGGTTCCCTTAAGTACACAGAATGAAAACCACCATGAGATTTTAATGGTTTATAACCTACAAGGCTTTTGAAAATCAAGGAGCCAAAAAGTCTGGCTTCCCCTTTGCATACGGGGCTCAGCCTCAACTAGACGCATTTTTTCGTTCAGCTTTCTCACAACATTTACCTAGCTACACTTGCCAGATGCTTTGCTGCAGAAACCATCTGCTTGACATTGCTTACATATAATAAAGTATCGCTCAATACAATGTATTGGAAATGTTTGGAGATCTTTACATGGGAACCAAAAGCAGCAGTGCTGACTCAGGCAGATCTCCCACTGATGTCAGTGGGAATTGTACCTGAATGAATCCTGCTGGATCTCATGCAAAGCTGGCTGTGTAGTGATTACCACTGACTGATGTGAGAACATATGGTTGTAGTTTAACAATACCAACTGTAACAGAGATGAGAAGGAAATTTTATAGCATTCCTGGCTTGCTGCCCTTTTGTAACTATCAGAAACACTCAAATGATTCGCACATATCTGCTTCTGTAATTGTACTTCCCAGCTTCAAGGGAAGAGAAACTTGCAAAGTTAGATCCCACCTCAACAGTTTGAGTCAGTCAGTTGGATAAAAGTTGAAGGCCAGCAAGACTACATGTGAAGTCTAAAATCAGACTTCATAATTTCTCTACAGATTGTATTACATTACCTCTGGATGAGAATGCAGACCTTTCAATACATTTCCCTTGGTCCAACCTGAAGCAGAAATTAAGCCTTCAGAGCACTGACTTTGTCAGTCTAGTAGTAGGGACACGAGTGTGACAACTGCTATATCAAAGGACAATGGCTTCTCAAATCTGACCCCAAATTTAGGTGTTATAAAATTACAGCTGTGGTAAGTCTAAAAGCTGAGAGTACCACAGGGGTTATAGCACTTGTGAATCTTGACCACAAAAGCAGCATGAAGAAATCAAGCCTCATTCCTCACAAGGGTTGCAGAAGGATGAAGAAGGGCAATACTAATAAAATAAGAACGAGAAGGTATGATGCATATAGCCACAAGTCTTAACTACAGCTTTAACAGAAGGGATGTTGCACCTTCAATACATTCTAAAAAGGTGCCATATTAGAGAGATAATCACCAAAGAGTAGGTAAAACACTTTCTATTGCAACCCACTAATTTTGGTTTGGAAGAAGCACCGCAGAAGGGGGATCAACTGAAATTCCAATACAACTGTGAAATAATTAGGTTAATTAACATACATAAGCACCATTAATTTGTCTCATGATATCAGTTCCCACCTTACTGTCACATTAAAAAGCTGTCAGCCCCGGGTCACATGAAAGAACAGGGAAAACAACCTTATGAATTGTGCCACTGCAGTTATTCAAAGGAATGTGAAGTCTAGCTACATACAGTGAAACACTCATTTTAGGAAATGCTTACCTAAAACAGGCTTCAGTGGTGGAAAAGTAAGCTCTACCAGGATTACTATGCCACTACACCATTCCTAACAGCTAGCTGCTTATCTTGTTTATGAAAGATAACTTGACACAGCTGTATCTTCCCTTTTGAGTGTTATGCCCTCCTATCTCCTTCTTCCTACATACCTATCAAGACAAAAGGTTTAAGTTAGACAAAGCAAGTGGGAAAAGTAAGAAACAGATCACAGCTGTAATTCTTTCCCTTTGCAAGATTAACTTAAGGAATACAGTACGTACCTCTCACCTTCAGTGAAAGTAAGTCGATCCTGAAATAACCATCAGTTTACACAGTTAAGCTTGTGGTGTTGTATCTTGGTTATCTCATGTTTCTCTTGGGCTGAGAGAACAGCAACCATCTGAGCTTTAGTGGTCAAACTTCAACCTGCCTCAAAAACATGGAGCCTCAAAGCACAACTCTGCACAAAACTAAAGCTTTGTTTAAACAAATCAGGCAAGAAAGGTGTTAAAAGCAGGAGTACAGCTGTATTCAGAGTGAGTGGGATAAACCAGGAACAGGACATGACACTGCCTGCAACGTCTCTTGCGTGTGAACCCAAAGCAGCAATTCCAAAGAAGTGCTGAACAGAAACATTTGCAAAGCTGCAGGAGGAACTGAACTTCAACCCCACATGCAGTGTTATGTTATTCAGCACTTCATCAAGGGAGACCCGAGTTTCATTTTGGACAGTAGACTTTATTAGAAATTTTCTCCTTATTCATCAGTAAATTCACATTAAAATACGCTGGAGGCAGCTCAGTCTAAACATTTGACATCCTGCCATAACAACTTCCAGTTTAAAAACTAGATAACTGATCAGGCAGATAACTTGAAACATGTAAGAAATGCAAATAGAAAGCAGCATCTTAAAAAATGGGATGAGCCTGAAAAATTAATGCATTTCAGGTGGAGTTCGGGGGAAAAAAACCCAAATCAGTCACCCCAAGATGGGAAACAGTTAAATGAGAACTCCACAAACTCTAAACTGATAAATAAACATTGTAACCACACATACATTAAAAAGAGAACCAAGTACTTAGAGTTCATACCACATAAAAATTATAGATTTGTTCAAATAAAAAAGTGACAAACTCTCTAAAGTAGGAATATCCTAAATTCCCAGGATAGCAAACACTTTCTTATAAATTGCAGAACTTTAGAGGGACTACATTTGGTCTTGAACACAGTGGACTGCATCTCACTGTTACCACACCCAAAGATTTGACACTTACACCAGTTCTGTTCCTCTCGTGTTTTTAAATCACATACTCTTCTTCTAACCAATTATCTGCTTTTTTTAAGCACCAGAACTTTTAGATACTACAGGCCTGATTACATTGAGTGCTGAACACTCGAAGCTCTCAACAGCTCTGAATACTAAAGGCAATACCTATAAAAGTCACTGTCAAGGTTTTTCCTTTGCTACTTTATGTTTTATCCATTGGGGAAAGGTGTAGGAGAGAGAAAGAAAAATAGATCACATTACTGAAGAATACTCTGCCCTGCACAACAGTGGGTTTTGCAGGTCACATTTTCTATTGCATTTACCAGAGGCAACAAAGATAAACCAACATATGAGAGATGAAAATAATGGCCTTTAGGACTGTAAACACAACAGGCAACAGGTAATACACAAATCTCGATCAAATCAATGTTTTCACATTCTTTAGTAGTCCCCCACAGTGATCTGCTTTCACTGGTTCAGAAAAAAATATATATTAAAAATTAAATAACACTTCAGTGTCCATCACCAAGATTTATATTTTGCTGTAAACAATTTTCTGCCATTTGCATTGATGTAGTCCAATGTGAGGCCAGAGGGTTCTAGACATCTTATTGGTACTGTAAATAATTCTTCAGAGACAGAGGCAAAGGTAGAATTTCTATGTCATGCAGGCGGTCTCTGCCAAGAGCAAAACGAATTGATCTTCGGCACAGGTCCATTAAAGGCAAGGGTTCCGCTGGAAAAACAGAAGAAAGAAAAGAAAGAGTTAATTTTTCAGCCTCTCCATTTACAGGCAATGTTTTATTTATTAACATAGATTCTGGATTGTATTAAACAGCCATAAACACAGTAATAGTATTGTGAAAAATCTGACCATGAGACAATTAAAATAATCAATAGAAGCAAAGACAGAATTTGATGCACTTCAGCCATAACAAGTGACTGTGAAGTTTCAACTAAGCTTCCTTATCTGTAAGGCTTAAAATAGTATTCTAAAACCACTCTACAGGCGCACCAAGCTGCAGCATAAGAAGTTGCTACATTTCCAGATGTCTAACAAGACAAAGAGGTTCAACTCTGTTTATAACACAACATTCATCTTGTGTAGCCTTAGCGTGAACTACTCTGGCAACTTCTGACCTTGACACACCAGTTCCTTCTTACATCTTAGGAAGTGGAAATGGCACTTAAGGGTAACCAAACTTCACAGCAAACACTGCTCTTCCTGCAACACGCTCTCAGTTTTTCTATCTAGGATGTTCCTTGGAAGCAAAAACACTAAATAAAACACCCTCAGAAATCTAGAGAAATTTTAACTTATTCCTCCACCTCTATGCACAGATTAGGGGAGAAGGATTCAGCTGACTGCAGGGCAGGGGGTGTGTTCCCATATAAGTACACACAACCGTCCCCAAAATACACAAACAACATCTGCAGGCCCTCTTTGTTTAGTTTAATAGAAATAAATACCTCTCAGAAATGCCTGGCAGATAGCAATTCAGACTGGGGACCCAACCACAGTGATCTGCAGCACCTCAGACCATCTCACCACTATATCCCATCCTGGCCTGCAAAACTTGCACAGAATTGCAGGAACATCATAGAATTCCCATCTAATAGTAGCATGAACAACCCCAGCGACTGCAATGGAAATCTTCTTGTAGCAGGAAGCGGAATAAAGCTGTGAGGCCTTCAGCCATTTACAACTACCTTGAAGAACAACTTTAACCAGATGATATTTGGTTGCAAATGTTAGTTTAAAAGAGTGAGAGATTATGAGACTACAGGAAACTCTTCCTCTTTACGTGGTAAAGCAGTAGTAACCTTCAAATGGAGGGGAACAAAGTCATGTGACTATATTAGTGACAGCCTTTTATAAACTTGCCAACTTACAAGTGCTCAGCACTGAACAGCACTCAGTGGTGTTATCAAGAGCTGTCTTACATACCACATGTTGGTTGACACAAACTATATTAATTTGCCCATCCTAAAGTCAGCTAAAATAAAGCTGACTTTATTTTAAAACCTACTTGAAAAAAAATAAAATCACTACAAAGCACAAAATATCCAATTGAAGGCTTTGCTTTATATGCCAGAATTGTCTGGTTGGTGACACACCACTCACTTAATGGACTCCCTATCACTTATCCCAGCATCACATTTGATTTGTCTAGTCTGCAGTTCACTCTGGTGTTTCCCAGGAGTGTCTGGCAAAAGAGCTTAGAAAGCATTCTGTTGAAGGCTGAAAGACTAAAAGCTTATTTAACTTCATAACCACCTCAGTGACTTGCATATGGAATCTACTTCTCCATAAAAAATCCACTTAACCCATAATTTTGGCTATTAAAAGATGAAAAAAAAAAAAAAGCGCCTTCACTTTCCAGCAATAAAGTAACATCTTCTATACACTGGTGATCTTAGTTGGGGGGGGGGGGGTTATACCAGAATTATGAACATTAAATCTTACAGGATGAAGCTGTAAAATTCATTAAATAGGGATTAAATAAGTAGGCGCAAAACCAGCTAATGAGTTCCAGGAGATGGAATACAACAGTCTTACAAGATCTGCACCATAAACAACCATTTTCTGAGTATCTTCCCAGAATCTCTGAGGTCCCATTCAGAAGATATAAAATAAAGGCTAAGAGTGCTTAAAGCCATTAACCTGACCCTGCGGTCTCTTTTTTCCCCTAGACAAAGGAATATGTAAAACGCAGCCATCTGTGCCGCCAGTCTCGGAGTTAATCCTAAACTTCAGAACACAATTTAAGGAAAGGTTAGAGTATTGTTCAAGCTTCAAATGCTAAATGGATGTCTCCCATGTCCCTTCTACAGGGAGTTTTCAAATGCTACAGAAAATGCCCCCAAGTGTTGGCAACAGCTGTTAAGTTACACACACTAAATGCGTTTCTGCAACTTGAAGACAGAACTACAGTTTATTCTCCTCTCTATCCAACAGAAGTTCGAACCTGCAACAAAATTAGAACAGATTTGTCCTACAATAGTAAATAGAAGTTGTTTTCTGGGGTAAGCCCTGTACAAACTTGAGGAAAAAGTGTAATAATAGCATTTTGCAACTGTGAAAAACCATTAAATGTTCAAAAATTAAATTCAGGAACAGAAATAATCTTAGTTTCTAAAATAGTTTATGGGATAAATGTAAAACTGCTTAAAGACTGGCAATTTTGGGGAAGCCTAACTCAATAATGCTCAGAAGAATCATAGAATCATGGAATAGTTAGGGTTGGAAAGGACCTTTGGCACACACTTTGATGCAAGCACTCTCCCATCCATCATCACATCTCCCAGTTTCGCTATATACATTGCCAAAAGAAGACCATTCAGAAAGAAGTCCAGCTTTCCAGATGCACAAGTTAGGGTCTGAAAACTGGGTGAGATCCAAGGGGAAGCATTTGTGTTAACACAGGGAAGAGGCAAAAGGAAGTTTGTGTAAAGACTGTACAGACCCTTGACAGCGGCTGGGAGCTCTCCTCAGCTCTGGTGTCTGGGCGCATCCCTCAGCAGCACCCTGCCCTGAAGCCCAGCAAAACAGGCTCCGCTGTACACCCTTCTCCAGCCCATGAGGCCCTGGGTGAGAAGGGTGCCACCAAGTGCTCCAACAGGTCCTCTGCCTTGAGAGCTGGCAGAGCAAAGGCATGCCAGACTGCCAAGCATAAGCAAGGGGTGATTTCAGAGATGCTTTAACATTCATCAGGTGCCAAGGTCTGGCACAAAACCTGCCTGCTAATATCTGGGTGCCAAGCCCAGGCTCTGCCATGCCCCCACTGTAGATGGTCCTCCACTAGCTGAGAGACTTTTTCTGTGCTGGAACACCCTGGGGAGATAGAACTGGGACAATGTCCGCAGAGCACAGCATGTGGGCAAGAAAATGAACCACTGCAAAGAGGTTGCTACTCATCTGCTGCAGTGGCTGAACTGTCTCTTTCACACACATGCAAACACCAAAAATGCTTTTAGTTTTCTGGGAAATTCAATCACAAACAGAAGTATCACTGTGACTTGGTCCTTTCAGAGAGGAAAAGTTCAGCAACCCTGAGTAGTACATACCCCACCTAAAACACACACACAGACTTGATGCATGCAAAACACTCAACAGTACATTCAAGTGTTCAAACAAGTATTTCCAAAACGCTAATTTTCTTTGAGATCATACAAATAACGCTGAGAAGAAAATAATAATGCAAGAGATGGGAAGATGAATTTTGAGGCTACTGAAAAAGTCTCTCTCTTACAACGTTCAATATTTACCTCTGAAAACATCTGAAATTCAAGGACATTAACTGCTTCTAAGATCTCACTCCTCAGCACGCCTAATATGCATGATGAGTGTTGTGTTTTTAGAATAACCCACAACAGAACGGAATTGGATCATTCAAGCCTCCTCAGAACATGAACTAGCCGTTCAGCACAAGTTATGTGAACTCCAGTAATGTTCTTGCCATCAGAGAAAAGGAGGAATGAATTGCTGAGCTGGAATGCAAAACCGTAAAGAAAACATGAATCACAAGAATGGCTCTTTGTGTTAAATTCCCAACCAGCCTAAGAAACTCAAAGCGAGACGCGCCGGGGCACAGGAGCAAGCTTTGCGCAGGAAACCCAGTGCTTCCTCTCAGGCTCCAAAGAAAAGTGCAGCTATAGCTTGTTGGGTAACACACACCCTGAGCCTTTGCAGCATACTTTAAGGAGCCATCTCATTTAAAGTTTACAATGAAAGCTCTTCACGCAAAGGTAGCTCCTTGTAACTGCCACAGAGCACTGTATAAAAACAGACATAAAATACATAAAACATATAAAGCATAAAAACGGTGTAAAAATAATACTGCTTAATTTATGTGTCAGAACTTAATCCCATGTCTCCCAGTTTTGGACCAATACAATAAAACAAAAATTAAACAAAAAACAACCACAACCACAAGAAAGAACCAGCTAAGAAACAGACCTTTGCTTCCACTCCTCTGCTGCAGGCCCACTGTCGGTGGTGGTACAGGGTCCTCCATCACAAACCTTCCCTTCCCTGCACTGCAGTTACACGCATACTGAGAACTGAAAGACTGGGAGCAGGGGGTAAGGCACAACAGCCCTTCTTCTCATGCGGAGCTGCATTTCACCAAGTGGCATACAAAATAGCTTAAACAGTTATTTAACATAAAAGCTAACAGCTTAAAAATAGCTTAAATAGCTATTCAATAAATTATATTTATTTAATGAAATAACAAAAGCTATTTAGTAACTAGCTATAACACAAAAGAGCTGCTTCTGTGGCTGGATATATGCATTCTAATGGTATCACTCACAGTTTAAGGACAAAGGCAAAGAAATGTTTGTAACTAGAGAACGATGTGCTTGTGAGTGCTCCTCCAGTAAATATGCATCTGTGATACAATTTGCAGATCATTATCAGCTGAAAAGTTCATTTAGTTTTGGCAAACTGAAGTTATTTAACAATCTGGCACCCCAACAAAACTGCCTCAGCTCTGTAAACAGGCTTTTATAGTTGAGATACTGAAGTCATTTAGCATCCAATAACACTAAAAGTTATTAACTGCAATGTTACATAAGGCTCATACAAAAGAGCAGCTTTTAGCACACAACAGTTATTTGCCAAATGACAATACACAGTTTTTAAAGGAATTTTTAAAGCTCTAACAGCACACAATGTTCATGGCTTTCCTTAATCTATGTAGAATGCATTTTGATCTCATTTATAAAAACAGAGTTGTCTGCAGGGAGGAAAAAAACAACACAATCAATACAGAATTAAAACTGATTGAAAAAGAAAGGAAATTTTTGTGAGTCATCACCAAAAAATAAGGATTTTTAGTTCTTTTATAAGTCTACCTACAATACTAAACTATATTATGCTTTGCTATTTTGGGGCCTTAAACTTATTAAAAAGCACTTCTATTCAATGATTGCTGATACTGCCTCCAACTGCTGTAAAGCAGGTTTAAAGTCAGATAAAGAAAAAAACAAAAGAAAGAAAAGAAATAATCCCACACTGGTTTGGGTGGGTAGGGACCTTAAAGCTCACTCAGTTCCAAGCCCCTGCCATAGGCAGGGACACCTTCCACTAGAGCAAGTTTCTCTAAGCCCGTGTCCAACCTGGCCTTGAACACTGGCAGGGATGGGGCAGCCACAGCTTCTCTGGGCACCCTGTGCCAGCGCCTCAGCACCCTCACAGGGAAGAGCTTCTTCCTTATATCAAGCCTGAACTTCCTCTGTTTCAGTCTGAACCCATTCCCCCTTGTTTTATCACTACAGTCCCTGATGAAGAGTCCCTCTCCAGCATCCTTGTAGGTCCCCTTCAGATACTGGAAGCTGCTCTGAGGTCTTCATGCAGCTTCTCTGCTCCAGGCTGAACAGCCCAGATTTCCTCAGCCGAGTCACAGCAAGGAGGTTTGGAACCCACCGTTTTCCAGACAGCATTTATGTTAATCCTTTACTTGAGTTTTTCCCCTTCCACCAGGTATTAAAGCACCTGCTAAAGGGTAATGTGGCCTAAGTGTTTCCATGAGGGTGATTTAGGGTATGCAGAAATTTGTAACTCCCATTTAATTATCACATATAATAAACACACAAATATATGTAAGCTAGGAGTTTTCCTTCCAAACTTTCTGCCAGAGCTTAATTATTGTTTTAATTTTACACAGTACAGGCCAAATTCTTTCCCCCTCATAATATGGTACATAACTACAGCCCCTGTGACATATTTATAGCTTCCTTGATGCAACTGATGGAAAATGTGAGTTTTGTGCCTTAAACAGCACAATCTAGAGAAAGGAAATTGCAAATAATATATTAAAGAACACAGGCTATGACCAGTCATAAAAAGGCTAATAAATCCCATAACAGCAATGAAAAATCAGTCAGAGGGTATGAGGATAAAAGGAATCACTTATCTATTTTTCCCACAGATGTCTAAGCTCTGCAGCCTAACCCAGCAAACCACACAAATGAAGCACCTTAGAACATCACATCTTAGTTACAGCTCAGGTGATCCAAGGGAATCACCACTCAAGAATTCCATGGTTTTTCAACAGAGCACTGCCAGTTGTCCTAACTCCCATGTTTTAGAACCCAAGAGCACTGGGCTCTGGCACACTACCACTAAACTTGACAGAAGCCATGTGCTACAAAGCTCCAAGAGCACCCTACACCCTCCTTCAGCCGCTGAGCATTGATCCATGCAGCTTGCTCATACCCAGCCAGAAGCTACTGCCCTCCCCTTCCTCTGAAGAGCAATGGGTGGCAGATGGCGAGGTGGTTTTGTTATCAGTCAAGGCTGATAAACAGCCACTGTCTCCAGCAGTTGTCTGTTAGGACAAATAAAGCCTTATGTGGTACCACAGAGGCTCCTTGCTTTTATCAGACAGAGTGGGGAAGCAAAACCATAGAATTAACACAACCGCCCTCCCCCCCAAATCTGAGCTAAGCCACATCCCACAGAAATTTGGTGCTTGAAATTAAATATGTTAAAAGGAGAAAGGAAGGCAAGAAAGTTTGAATACCTGGAAGGACTCAGGGGTAAACCTCCCTCCTCCTTCTCTGTGTATCTTTTGCTGGACAAGGGGGGATTGTTTTACAGCTACCTTTGGTTTTTAAGTGTTAAATGCAGTTACACATAGTTTAAAACTTCAATCAGGCATCAGTTAGCAGAATTAAGCTGAAAAAGCAACACCGAGCAAGCAGATATTCTACAGCATCATTTGTTTTCCGTTAATGCTCTCCAGCTGTGCTGTCTTGAGAGGGAAAGAGTTGAGAAGCAGAACAGAATGAAAACAAACCAAAGTCAATCCCAAAAGCCAGTGGCCTCTTGTTAGGGGCTCGATGAAGAATCTGTCATTTGAGCACAAGTATGTATCTCCTTGCAATTTCTTTCTGCTTTTCAGTGTTTGCAATCTCCTATGAAGAAGACACATGACTTAGACAACAGGTCATGATTCATGAACACCAGGGCACATGCCTAACTCAAATGAATTCAACACAGGCTTAAAAATTATTCTTAAAGACTTCAATTTAGTAGACTTCAGCATATGCCTAAACACTCACAGAAGCATTCTTCCTAGAAAAGTAATCTGCCTGTGTGTATTTTTACAAGGCTGTATATAAGGTCTTAAGCATTGTATCTGTAGAAGCCCTCTTCTGAGAAGCTCAGTGTGCCCTACAGTTCTTATCCTCTAGGCAAGTTTATGATCCAGCTAAAACGGGCTCAAGCATATGCAGTATGTGCAAAAGGAGCAATTCAAGGTTTGGCCCAGGCCAAATCTGCAAGCCAAGTTCACTGGGAAACATGAGTGAAAAACTTCATTTCTGAATAACAACAGTTCATTAAAATGTACGTATGTGTTACAGTAATTCTATTTCCAGTAGCAAGAAAAGCCCAACATCACTGCTATGATTCAAATTGGAAAACATTTTAGCACGTTATTTCTCCAATTTACAGGTTAGTAAATTAGTTAGTTACTGCTCTGTAATTCAGAAGACGCAAAACAGACAGAGATAATAATGAATTTTACCAGCAAATTAATGGCTTTTTAAAAAAGGAAGAGAGTTACAGCTTGACAGACTTGCCTGATGCCAGAGAACAGTGGCCACTTCCCTTCGGAAAAAGGAAGCACACTTACAGTGACATTCCCTGTGTGCATCAGGAACATGCAAAAAAGGAAAGATGAGCTGGAAAGATTTGCTTTCTGTCCTTGATTTGTTTGTTATTTTCCTCCCCTCAAATACTTCTACAGAACAACTCTTTGCTTTGTTCTTGAACGCAGTATGAAGGTAAACTGAGACAAGTGACTTCAGTGATGATCTAAATGTTTGGTACTAGAAAAAGACACATAACATAAATACACACTCCTTAAAACCAGCCAACAAAAAGTGCTTGACCTTAGAGATGGGCCTAAGCTACAACCGTTGGCTCCTTAGCTCCTCACAGCTCAAACTTCCCCCAGGTTTAACATCTTGGCAATGAGGATTTGGGTTAGATTAATCTCTAATGTACACCTTATACCTTTTACTCTTAGGAACACATTTATCACCATTAAATTCAGCTTGTGTGCCAGGCCATAAAGAGGGGAGTTAAAATATATTAAGGTGAGAGAAGATTAAAGCTCGGATGAAAATTTCACTGAGCAGATGCATTTGAGTTCAAAGACAACATCATTCAGGGGTTATAGACAGATTTATGGGCAAAGTAATAATGGAGAAAGCTGAAGTTCAGGTTTCAAGGCCAAAGCACTGCAGACAACTATTGCAACAGGAGTTCCCACACTGCAAACAATACATAATGTGATGACTGAAACATGCTGAAACAATTCCTTGTGGTTTATCTCTTCATGACACAGGCTTCATAAATGGGCATACAAAACACCCATGCACAGGTACACACCTGTGTGCAAACAGGTCTTTATTGCTTGGGGGAGGGATCAGAAAGAGATTTCAGGTGAATCTTTTCCTATCCCTCAATTCCCATCTGCTCTTCTCCCACTGGCTTATTTTATTGACCTGTTTCATTTTATATGGCATATTAATTGTGTTGGACAGCAAAGTGAACCCTGTCACCTTTTCTTGCACTGTGCCCAGCACACTGGAGGTTCACAAGAATTCCTAAATCCTACCATACTAAAACAACATGTGCTCATTCAAGATTTCCACTGCAAACAACTCATATATTCTCAGCTGGAACCTATCACTGCAGTTTTCTGTATGGACGTTTAGTATTACACTAAATAATGAAGATATTTATCCTAGTTAGCAAGTAAATTGATTCAAAGCATCTGCAGCACATTGCAGCTTTCTTCAAAGTTTCACCATATTGTCAGGCTAACTGAACTGATATCTCCTCCTTAAATTATAGAAATCATATAGTTTAAGACAATTAAGACTTGACTACATCATCCCCATTATCTTCGTAACATGGAATTTTCTCAGCTGTTTCAATCCAAATTACCCGGAGGTTCCAACATATGCAGATTTCCTCAAACCAAGTGAAGAAAGGCAGTAGCATGTCATTTACATTAGTATGCAATTGCTTATAAGCTGATGATCTCTAGGGCAGATCCGCAAACAACAGACCTGACTCATCACTTTGTGACTCTAGTTTTGATATTAATAGGATTACATTGAAATAAATCTGGAGTAACGAAATTGCAATTAGGCTCAACATAATGAATTTGATCCCATTAGTTTAATACTATTTATATTTCTGATTACTTGTGGTTTTTTTCTTCTTAAGTACCATAATCTTTATCAGCAGAAAATGAGTGCTGGAGACAATCTGAACTATTTTCATACTGAATTTAGGATTTGTCATCACTCCTGGTAAGCAAACACAGCTGTTGCCCCTCTGGAGACATTTCTAAAGCATTCATTTTGAACACAAATGCACTCTTGCATCACAGGTAGAGCACACAGGGCTGCCTTTACTCAAGTCATTTATCGTCGTATCTACATATGGGCTTGCGTAAACTCACCTATTCTTGAAAACCTAAACCTGTATATATACCACTGACCAGATAAGAAAATGTATCCTCTGGTAGCTTAAACAATATTGAAATTAGTTTTTATTTTGTATGCAGAAACTACTTCTCTGCCCAAATTATAGAGTTCTAGAAATATTTTTTCTGTGTTATTTATCATAACACTGTTCTTAATTTAAATAGAACAATATTAATTCTAGCTCATAGCTTAATCTCTTTATTTCCCTTTGTTTGAGCCTAAAATCATTGCTCAGCTCTTCCCATCACAAGCTCTTGTTACCATCTTCCTACCTTGGCAAAGCTCCATATGAAATTCCATACTGCTGTTCCACTGCCTACAACCAGCCCTGCTGGCATGTTCTCTTACAAATGGTCTGGTCATTTTGTGAGAAATAGCACAGAAAGATGATTTCCATATTATGCATTCCTACAGCCACTGTGTATGATATGTTATCATACCCCAAGCCTCTGAAGTAACTGAGCATAGAACCCACTGATGGGGAGGGAAAGCAGAGGGGTAGGTGGGCTTAGGGAGAGTGATTTGTCACTGAATTGATTCCGATTCTGTCTTGGATCCTCTCCATGTGCCCAGGAACAGGGAAAGCTACTTCTGTATCTGTACTAAAGCACAGAATCAACCAGGTTGGAAAAGACCTTTAAGAGGATTGAGCCCAACCATTAACCCCAGGACTGCCAAGGTCACCACTAACCCATGTCACTAAGGGCAAACTGATCTCCCCTCAACCCTCATGGCCACCCCTGCTCTCCCCCCTCAGCCCTCATGGCCACCCCTCTCTCCCCCTCCCGCCATGATGACAAACATTAAAACTCACACACACACCCTTGGAATTTCACACAAGATCACTAGACTCTTACAGATAACTCCAGTTTTGCTCACTACGTCCATGTACTCCTTCCTAGTGAACACATGGACAGCAGGAGCCCTCTCTGAGCTGTCTTCTCTGGCCTGAATGGCTGAAAGGAGAGGTGGAACTGGTGCCATTATCCATCCATCTGTCCATCCACCCATCCTCTCACTCCTCACAACACTCCTCAATCAATTTGGAGAACGTGGCCTGCTGCTGCATTCCACTCACAGCTCCTTCCCTGTTCCCCTCCAACTCACCAGATCCAGCTAACACATTTCCTTTGGACCCCTCAAATTACATACTGTTACCCCTGCAGCATTCAATTCTTGTTCCAATGAATTCAGACATAAAAGGGAGGGCAGCAACGGGTTTGTCTCAGCCCTCTCCTCCTCACACACCTCCAGCGTCATGCTTGGTCCTCCTGTCCTTGTGCTTCAGCTTATCCACTTACGGTTTTATAACCACCATCTGCACAGCGCATAACTGATGTCAAACAAGATGAGAAAGAAACCAACTGCAGCTGAACCACCAAGCAGCATGGCTGTGCTCTGGAAGGAACTACAGAACACCACAAAGGGTTTGGGTTTATTGCTTCTTACTGATTCATTACCAAATACCCTTTGTCCATAAACAGCCTTTCGCAGCTCTCTCTGCCCCCAGCTGCCAGCTGGCTAATGCAGTTGTGCAGGTGTAAATGAAAGCATCAATTCGGTCTGTGAAACAGCTATTATGAACTAAGATTTATCTTGATTTTCAGATCCCAAAGTCAATTTGTAAGGCTGGCAATTAAAAAATTGCATCTGTGAACAATAAAGCAAAACTGAGCAATTCACTCATCTCTTTAATGTACTGCACGCCTTACTTATGTAGGAAATGAAATGCCATCTACCCACTCGTACAGATGATTTCATATGGAAAACCAGAATGAAAGAAACTGAGTTTGTACTAAAATCCTTGTAAAAATTACTACATGTTTGTGTTTTCAGATTCCTGAAGAGATTCACGTAGTATCTAGAGGCACTCCGCTCACTCCTATATATGTGTGTGTATACATGTGTGTATGTGTATGTAAACCATACATACACACATGCACAACGTTGAAAGTATGAACGAAGGAAACATATGAACCATCCTCTCCTTCTTCCTGCACACATACTTTACATATTTTAGTGGCAGTACCAGACCATGGAGTTTATTGACACAAACAGCTATTCATATTTGATTTTAGGCCTAAACAAAGCAAAATAATAAGAGATTAAGCTATGAGCTGGAATTAATATTGTTCTACTTACATTAAGAACAGTGCTGTGACTAATAGCACAGAAAAAATACTTCTGCAATTGTACAATCTGGGCAGATGTACAATAATTTGTTTGTACAAAACATAAACTAATTTCAACACTGCTTAAACTACCAGAGAATGCATTTTCAACACTGCTTAAACTACCAGAGAATGCATTTTCTTATCTGGCATTGGCAAATATGCATGTTAAGGTTTTCAAGAACAAGTGAGTCTATGCAAGCTCATATTTAGACACCACAATAAATAACTTGATTCATTACAGCATTAAACAAGGCAGCAGAGCTAGCTGAAGACAGTAATGCCATTTCCAGGCCCCAAAAAAGGGATGGCATTTTTGTCATCTTTTCCTTTGATATTTTATTTATGCTTTGGGATATGACAATTTCAAAATTACATATTAAGTTCTTTAATGGGCAGAACTGTGAGATTTAGGTTTTGGGGGTTTTGCTTTAGTAAATAAGTGGAACAGCAGTTTGATGCTACATTTCCATTGTGGTTTAATGGTTCTGGATCTTCACTATCAGCCTCATGTTTTGAACACTGATTTTTATTTTTTTCTTAATATGATTGCAATAAAGAAAAAAGGTGAGACAAGCATCTATCCAATTTTGTGCTTGTGTACTATTTATATATATATAATAAAAATAGTATTGCGTATATGTATATATAATACTTTTTATATATATATAAATCTACTATGACTCTTCTCATCCAAATCTTCTGACCTAATAAACCATTTAAGTGTGTCTTATTTTCTCCTCTTATCAGCAGTCTCCTTCTCTTTTTTCTGTGCTCATACTCTCAAGGCAGTGGCAGTCAGGGAACTGAGGTTTAAAAACTAAGAGCCTTTTCACCTGTGGATCTGTAAATATCAAGCATTGCTTTTTGAAATCCATAATCTAGGTGACACTGATGCAACAGATGAAACGCTAAATTGTCAAAACAAATTCTTTAACTCAGTACTTAATCCAAAGTACAAACTCCCAAAATACTAAACACATATTCAGAATTACACACAGCACAAAAGAATGTTTCCCACTGAATTCCCTGTTGACTCAGCTTTTTTCACTCCACCAGCATTGTCAGCAAAGCAAAAGGGAATTTTGCCAGAGTAAATAGTGCTAAATGGGGTCCCCCATCCATAGAGATTTTGCTTTTCCCCATTGCCAAGTCATTTCAATGTCAATCTGCCTGAAAAAAAAATTAATTTGATTATTTTTTGTCCAAGTGCTCATAATTTTGCGATAAACACTGATCCCTTGGGCATAAGACAATGCCCATGCCATTTTCATGTCTTTGATATTTCTCAACCAATTAAGTTACTCATGTCTACAATGACTGAGTAAAAAGCTACACAAAGCTTTCCAAAATCATCCTTTTTAGGGGAGGGAACAACCACTCAGACCCATCCTCATCATTAGTTAGGTGTTTACTTTGGTCATGTTTTTACTCCCCTGTCCAGGAAAAAAAAAATCAAGGCCTTAAATCTTATTCAACCATACATACAATCAAAACCATAACCCCAAAGAAGCCTGCAGTCTAGCACTAGGGATAAGAAGACTTAATAGTTTAAGGTAACCTGAACCACTCATGCATCCCATTTCCCAAAGTGCTCATACTTGTTTTTCATCTCCTTCTTGTTCTTTTCAAGTATCTCCCAGATCAAGAGACATGAGGAGAGAGGGGCAATGTCCATTCAGAGTACTCAACCAGGAACTTGGAAGCACAATGCTTGTTTGCGCTGCTCATTCAGTACAACCAAGCTGCCCACAATGGAGTGGAGACCGGGAGCCCCCCATCACCTGCACCTCCTGGTTTCCTTTGCAGACATTCCCAGGACTGCAGGCAGAGGGAGGCAGGACATGCTACCTGCTGGGACTGCCCACCTGGGAAAGACCAGATCAGAAGACTAAGGAAAGCATTACTAATTGCCAAAGATAAATTAACTTGGGAGGGATAAGCACTAAACCAGGATCAGTGGAAAAATGTCACTGAACAAAGGAAAAAAAGAAAAATAAAGTCTTCTTCCCTTTCCCTGCGCTATGGTTTCAGGTATTGTTTTCAAAACCTTATACTTTACACTGTCCCTGCTATTAATGACACATTTGTATGTTAATGTCATGCATTTCATGTTTGGAGTGAAATCTTTTCATAATACATACTTAAATTTTATTTACTGATACAAAACCAGAATTCTGAGGTTTGTATATTAGGGAACCTAGTACCAATTGAAACATGCACCTCATCGTCTCTAAGGTAACTTCCCAGCTTAGTAAAAAAGAGCAAAATTTTGATATTATTTGCTTTACCACTATGCCTTCCAAAGGTAAAAGCACGACTATCTATTATTCATCACTTCCTTTCCCTTGTTTTGGTAACATCAATTAAAACTGCTATTCCAAGACATTTTTCCCTTTAAAACACCAAAGCCCAATGACAATTGTTCAGAACTTCTGCACCTCTCTCCCATGTCACTTTAAACAAGAACTTCTCTGCTGGAGCAAAAGGAAACTTCATAGAGAGCAACCTGTATCATGGCTTGAAGATCTCACAGATGAGCAGAAGATACCCTGCAGCAAAAGCAGACAGCAACCCTTGTGTTGGGATTTCAAGTGTGAACTAGGACCCAGTACCCTTCATTTGTAACCTTATAGCACAGCATGAAGACATTCCAAATAAAGCTGTTTCCTCTACTCGTTTCTTAGATGTATCACATTTTTTAGAAGCCAGTTGTGCATAATACTTCTCACTTCAACACATTCATGCTTGGGATGATCCATATGGATTTAGCAATCACCACTGACAGAAAAGGTCACAAAATTTTGCCTCTTCCAAAACCATCTGTTCCTCTTCCATGCTCAGTAGTCACAGCAAGACTGAATCCATGCTTTCAAATACGTAAAGCTCAATTGATTTTATGTGCATTTTTCCCTATAGGCTTTGGCCAATTCTGATGGAAGACTCAGCTTAGTCCAGTCAAACACTGTTCTCTCACAAAGAAAAAACAATTTCTTTTGAGGCTATTTAGGTGTTTTAACAAAATCCGTCTTACTTTATGGAGACATCCAAGTTACAGAATTCTTTTAATGGGAAACAATTTTCAAGGAATCCTGAAATGAGAACATAGAATCATAGAATAGTTAGGGTTGGAAAGGACCTTAAGATCATCTAGTTCCAACCCCCCCTGGCATGTGCAGGGACGCCTCACACTAAACCATGTCACCTGTGGCTCCCAAATATCACTGTGTAGACTAAAAAGCCCTCTCCAAATCTAGAAAGATGACAAGGTTGAGTCTTTAATCATGAAATGAGACCAAATAACAGACCAAAGTGATCTTCACATACAACTGTCACCCTCTGGCCACTACTGTAACTCTTTTGCTCTTTTTATCATCTGCAGTGTCTCACTGAAGCTCCTACCACAGCACTAAATCAGGTCTTTGGGAAGCTCTGCTCAGAAGAAGATAAAACCAAGAGCTGTATCAGGAATTTAAATAATAATGATTCTCCCAAGTGCCATAAACAATTCATGATGCTGGATATTCGGTGTTTTCTGAAAGCACAGCAATGATGATGCCCCTTCTGCATCATCCATTTGCAAGAACTTAAAATATCACTTTGAAAACCTGCAGTTCAAATGATAAGAGCAGAACAGCACCGTTCACACAATGCCAGAATACTTTACAACATCTGCCAGTATTTCACCCCGGCTTTTAGACACTAGAAGACAAGTTTCTAGTTGCACACCCGCATCCCTCCAGCAGCCAAGGGCTATTTATCACAGCTCAACCAGGTGCTCTCGGCAGTGCCGGGAGCACCGGCAGAGCAGTGGTGCCAGCCCCTTTGGCAGGCGGCTGTGGCTCTGTTCCCAAAAGCACCCGCCAGCCTCGGCAGGTTAAAAGCACATGCTCCATTTTGCACAGGGATGTGGTCTGCGATGTAAATGAGGTTCCTCTCTCAGCCTGCCTTCAGACAGCACTCTCAGGAACCCACATCAGCCATTTCCTCCTTGAAATTTCACATTCCCAGAAGGAAAGAGGAATAAAAATAAACTTCCCTAGTAGTAAGCATCTGCAAGAAATTTTAAGTGTTCCCATCCAAACCCCTCCCTTTTCTTAAGCTGCTGCATTATAGATAACTCTGGGGAAATACTATGGACTCTGAATGTTTAAGTTATGTTCCTAAGTGGTAAACCATCAACTTTTACTAGACTCTTTACAATAAAATAGTGTAATCTATCTGCAGAAGCAAATTATATCTTACTATTTCTGTATTAATTATATGTTACAGAGATTAACAGCCACAGTAATGGGAAGTTAAACTAGCCCTTATGGAAAACTGCTATACCTGAAACAGAACAAATACAGAATCATGGAATGGTTTGGATTGTAAAGGACCTTAAGACAAGGTTGCTTGAAGCCCTGTCCAACCCTTCCTTGAACACTGCCAGGGATGGGGCAGCCACAACTTCCTTGGGCAAATACCACAGGGATTGAAGAAAGTTTTGGGGAATGCATCAAAACACTGCAGAGTTTACTTGGCTTCAAAAGGGCTGTGAGAAAAGAGCAAATTAGTTTTTAAAATCCTAATTAAGAACATTTGTGGTCAGACAACAGGCAGCACCTTTCAGAGCTCTGGCACAAGAGCTCTAAAGTGTACAATGCAGGTATACTCCTTCCCCAGAAGATTATTTCCCCCTATACATACATCCTCCAATTTTGCCCTTTAAGTATTCATTCCTCTACTAACAATCTCCTAATCAGATTGTCCCAGGAAGGTCACTGTAGGTTAAGAATAATGCATTTAAATGATTTCCAAGTATTTCCAGAAAGATGTTGAGAAAGGAAGGAATAGCTTAAGCATAACTGAGACCACACATGACTAATAAAGTCTCCTCAGAAGACAGCATTCTGAAAGGATGTCAGCCTGGAAGCAGAGCTCCTAGACCAGCAGAGATGCAGAGGTACCAGCCAGCAGTAAATGCTGACAAAAACTGATGGACTGGTTTTCCTTACCACTGAAGGATGATTTACACATCTCAGGGGCATTTTAGTCTCCTCTTAGTTGCGCTTCAGCAAATCTTCAGATACCTAACTTTGGACAGCAAATAGCATTGAACAGGTTTTGCTGCATCTGTATCCCTACATCTGCAGTGAAAATAAAGCACAGCGTCATCAACTTAAACCTACACATCTAGCTAATAAAAACCAACAACATCAGAGAAAGAAATTATCATCTTGCATCAGTTTAGGCTTCGGGCATCTGTTGTAAATGCAAAGCAGGGCTGGTTAGACAGGGCCTACAAAACACTATAAAAATCATTTTTCAACACTGATAAGAGGAACCACAGTAGTTTTGGGCAATATGGTGGCTTTGTAAGTACCAAACCACTGCACATGTGAAAAGGTGGCAGGCACAGAGGATTTGTTCCCAGTTCTAACACATTTCCTACATGACACTTGCCAAACCACTGAGTTTACTATAACCACGTAAGCTATACTACACACACAGAGAGGAGCTGGGCATATCACACAGCATGGGAACAACCAGCCATTTCTGAACTGACATATTTGTGTTTCACTTAGACCTGATATGTCCCTGGAGGACCTTCTGCTTTGGAATTTCAGGAGTCCTGCATCGCTTTGCTGTGCCTTAAAAGTATTCTGTAAGAGAACATTTAGACATAGGCTTCTGTCTATACTGTCTCTTTCAATTGCTGAAGCAGCAAAGCTCCAGCACAGGAGGCTGTGCAAGGTACAATTACTTGCCTTGCCATGGCTCATGTCTCGAATGTGCTGGACAGGAGATGTGGTGAGAACAGGCAGATAACCCTGCCAAATATTGTGTGTTCATAACACAGGCCTGAATAGCTGAGAAATCCCCCTCTGTGAATGGAAGGCCACAAGCATATATTGCTACATCAACCTGATACAAAACAGGGTCCACAGTCTGGTGCAGAAGCAAACACCCTCAAGGAACCACACAAGGGGCTTGGTGGACCTTTTCCACAACACACGCACCACAGAAGCCACTCCAGTCCAAAGGGAAATGGGTACTTGCCTTTAGCATTGGCAACCTGTTTGGTCCAGGCAAGCCAATAGCCATGGGCCAAGGAGGCAAAGCTGGCCCTGCCCTACAGGAGCTCTGTGCAGCTCCTTTTGCTGGTAAGTTATAATGGTGACAAGATGGTCAGGAGACAAGCACAGCTCAGACTGGACCTCTGTTCTGTTGGCAACATTTGACACTGCATCACCGTATCTGCCTTCCTCACTGGAGAAGAAATACATTTCCTTTCCAAAGCACATATATTGAAGACCAACATGCAAAGACTTTTGCGTTCTCCTATTGCAAGAAAGAAAAGTAAAAAGCAAGTCATTAAAAGAAGTTGACTACAAACCACAAAACTTGACTCACTGCAAGCTTCTTATTCTAAAATAAAGCTTCATCTTCACTTACACTCAGTCACTCCTCATAAAAGGTGGAATATAAAGACAGTATTCAACAAGCCAGGGGCAACCATGGTCTGAATTATTTACAGTGTTCCATTGCTCTGTCAGCATCCCTGTCTTTGAAGCACAAAACCACCAAATTTAAAAACAAAGACTGTCTTTGGAGAGTTCTTCTGAAGCAGATTAAAAGAAAAGGGCTCACCTAAGTGCCAGCAGTTCCTGCAAATAAGCCCACAGACAAGGTTACTCACTTGCCAGCATCAGGACTGCCTGAGTACTGCTGGCAAAACTCTTTAGTGCTACCTCAGTAGCAAAACTGCCTGTCAGATTAATTCTTCATAAGGTGAATACTGTCGTCTGTCTTTGGTTTATCATGACAAGCTGGGAAGAATCACAGTGGCTGCTCATGCAGGCAGGAATGACATCAGAGTACTGCAATTTGGACGTGCCTATCCTAATTCCATTATTAAACCATTCTGTCTTAAAGAACGAAACTAGTCATCACTCATTCCACAGTTAGATATAAGTGCCTAAAAAAAAAAAACCCTCTTCCTTAAGCAGCTTTCAGCATATTTAAATAAAGGTGACTTTGAAATATACTGAGAGCAAAACAGATGGCTTGTTCTGAAAACAGGTGGCAAACATGTCAAGGGATGGACACAGAAATTGTCTTTCAGCAGTGAATTATGGAGCGTGAGTCAAAAGCAAAGCTCAGACATACCCCTAGTACCTTCTAGCTTGTAACAAGAATCAAAACCAGCCTTCAGTTTCGCAGATTTGGTGTAAAATTAAATTTCTAATCCAGTTTCCTGGTGCAGAACCATTAAATTGTAGCATAGGGAATATGAATGGCTTACATTAGTACACTTCAAATGTTCTATCATTTCCTTGCAATAATTCAACATCTAAGCCTGATATAAGACTGACTAAATTTAGCTTGGAAGGAGAGATTAAAATAACTCGCATCACAGAATTTGTTAAAATGAAGGCAGTAATGAGGAGATGATGGGGCAGACAAAAATCAAGCATCACAGCTCTCAGCAGGAAAAGCAATTGCTTCGGAAATCATTCAGTTTTGGAAACAAAAATGGTCTAAGATGAGTATCAGAAATAAGCTGTGGAATAACCTCCAGAGCCTAAGTATTGGAATTTCATCATTTGATACTTGCAGAACAGGAAGGGGGTGCAGGGGCAAGATGCCAAAACCATTGAGAGCCCAGAACAACTAAGTCTTCTGGCAGATGAACAGAAGCTTTTTGAAGAGCCACAAACCATCCTAGCTCAGTAAGTTTACAATCTTGCCACAGTAAGTAACGCAATAGAGGCTACTTCATTAACCGATTGAGCCTTATGTTAGAGCAGCCTAAATTTCTTTCCCTTCGAACAAGTCTTTTGAAAGAGTAGCAGAGGGTCAGGCCTAACATCTATCATCAGACTGGGAAAACTGGAAAAGGGATAAGCAAAAACTTTTCTAACCCCTTTATTACTCAAACAGCACTGGAAAATGAAACACCACATATACAGCTATAATCTAAAGAGAAATATTGACTGACCTACAGAAAAGTTCTGCATTTCTTCAGTAAGCTGGTTGGCTCCTGTTCAAAGTGTGTTTAAACCGCAGGATTTCTCAGAAAAACCTCCTTTTTAATTTGCTGGTTTACTTTACATTTACTCTTGCTGTAAAACGTATCTCCCATCTCCATGGACCAACATGAAACATGCCTTTCTAAGGGGTTCATGTTGTGTTCGTGTTGATTTGCAGCACACTCCGAGCAGGTAGGAGCATTAGGGCAGAGCAGCGCAGGGTGGGCAGTGGGAACTGCCTACAGAGGCACTGTTCTTCCCAGCCAGATCCTGGGAGCTGGCTCCATGCCCCTTTTTTTCTAGCTCTTAGGCTTATGGATGAATGACTACATCCAAGTTAAAGCTTGCCACTACCTTGATCCAAAGGTCATTCAAAAGCACCAAGTCTCAAGGTATAAACTGTTTTTCTTCCTAGCATCCAACCTAAATCTCCCCTGTTTCAGTTCGAACCTATCACACCTTGTCCTATCACTAGTCCCAATGAAGAGTCCCTCCCCAGCATCCTTATAGGCCCCCTTCAGGCTGCTATGAGGTCTCCACACATTTTCTCTTCTCCAGGCTGAACCCCCCCAACTTTCTAATCCTGTCTTCATATGGGAGGTGCTCCAGCTCCTGATCATCCTCCGTGGCCTCCTCTGGACTTGCTCCAACAGCTCCATGTTCTTCTGATGTTGAGGACACCAGAACTGCACACAGTGCTGAAAGTGAGGTCTCACAAGAGCAGAGCAGAGGGGCAGGATCACCTCCTTTAACCCGCTGCTCACACTTCAATTTCAGATCAATTCTCAAACTACCACTTCCTTCCCTCTGAAATCCAAGGCTGGGTGCTGCCACATCACGGAGTGCAGGAGTGAGCCCGACCATGGCTTCTGCTTGTTCTCATTACCAGATGGGCTATATAATGTGAAAAATAAAGTAACAAAACACCTCCCAGGGTTGCTTAAATGGCTGATTTGTAGCTGTAGGCATCCAGCAAGTTGTGAATGGTTACTGATGTAAATGAGCAACTCTGCTGGGGATAGCAGTAATTAGTCTTTACAAAATGCAGTGGAACATCATCAGGGAGAAGAACAAGAAACTCAAGTAATTTATATACCACAATTAAACGACTGATAGAACTTGAAAACCTTAAGTCAAATACAGCATATAACATGTGGATTTATAATCTTATCTAACAATATCACTTTTCTCTATTAACAAATAAAGTTAAGCATAGCAAACAAGACATAGATTTGTCAGCCTGAATTACCACTTCTATCAGCACCAAAATACTTTCTCCAAAGTTTCTCCTGTGCTATAAAAAAGCACAGTCTCATTTTACCTATGAAATAGCCCTTTCTCATTTTATCTATGGCAATGCTTAATAAAGTGAGCCACCTATCCAAGGCATAAACCAGCTAGGAACTATTAACTTGACTGGTGCAATAATTTCTTGCCATTTATATACCTTTAGCATGATAGTGATAATGAATATTACAGTGACTGAATTATAAACACCACATTTATAATCTTATTCTGATAACTACAATTGAAATATAAATATATACACACATGTATATATAGTGAAAATGTATATATAGAAAAACATACAAATGCCTGGATATTCTCAGCATCCAAGAGAGAAACAGATAATTATCAAAGCTCAACAAGAAATGAGTCCACAAGAAACATGACTGTTTCCACCTGAAAAGCAATGAAGGGATCCAACAAAGCAGCCCCATTTCAGCTGGTTATTGCATCAGCTTTCTGCTGAGCTTTCTGCCTGCACAGACCCCCGGCACCATATAGGTAAAGGCAATTTAGGCAGCACAGCATCCTCTCTGCTAATTCATCCCATCCAGTGCTCTTGATAAAAACCTGCATGCTCTCCTGATGCTACATGATCATTCTCTATGGGGCAGCGTCTACAAACACTTATCAACTTCAGAGCAAACTGGAAATAAGCAATTTGATCTTCGAAATGCAGCAGAGGAAGGGACGCAGCAGCAGTGCAGGTAGAACAATTTCTTAGCTAGAAAACTATTCAGACTGATTGGCCACTCACAGAGTGTGTCTGACTACATGGCACAGACTCCTTAGTTTTACTGCCTAAGCTTTTGTTGTAACCATATGATCAAGCCAAAGCTGGGCTGACACACACCAGCGCAGAATCCAGCCCTTCACCGCCAGCCTGCCAATACAGACAGTAACAGCAAACTGATGCAATATAGCATATAACCACTAAATCCTGAAATCCAGCATTCAGCTGTTAGCATGTTAGATCCATAAATCTCACCTATTCTCAACTACGTAAGGACTGTCTGTAAATGTCACTAGATACTACCCAAGAATTTTAATGCTCCCAATTCTCCAGCCCAGCCACAGCTTGTCATGAATCAAAAATAATTTGGTCAGGGTTCAGTTCTTCTTTATGGGGGTCAGCAAATCAAGTTAACTAGCTGAAAAATAGTTGTACATAGCGCCTTGAGTGAAAGCACAGCGTGTCACGACCTGGTTCTACCTCCTGCTATCCAGATAGGCTTTGGCTTCCTCAGCTATCATCACACACTTCATAGGCTGCCAACCACAGTGTTTCCTTTTAAAACAAACATTTGAATTACAGATTATAAGAAGCAGTCTGTTTTAGCAGGTGCACTGTCAATCCCTGCCATTCTCTCAAGTTTTGCCTTACCTACTCAATGTCATGAGGGTATGCTGCTATAACTAACAGCACACCAAAAATTTCTCTGCAGTTATATGCGGTGGAGAACAACAGATTTAAGCTTTAATTAAGAGAAATGCAATAGAGCTGGTGATAGATCTGGAGTACAAGTGTGATAAGGAACACGTGAGGGCCCTTGGGGGGTTGGGGGGGGGTAATCTGGAGAAGAGAAGGC
>JASSUY010047761.1:0-36952 GCA_032466535.1 Forpus xanthops
GTCTTCTCATTACAGTCCCTCATGAAGAGTCCCTCCCCAGCATCCCTATAGGCCCCCTTCAGATACTGGAAGGCTGCACTGAGGTCTCCACGCCTCCTTCTCTTCTCCAGGCTGAACAACCCCAACTTTCTCATCCTATCTTCATACAGGAGCTGCTCCAGTCCCCTGATTGAACTAGATAAACTTAGTGATACTGGTAACAAACTTGGCTATCTACTGGCTCGAATTCATGAACCAGGCTCCATTCCTCCCCATCTACCTCTCCCTCTTTAAATTGCTTTTGCGAGTTGGGAATTTTGCACTACACTTGTTCTGTGTATTCCCAGCTCACTGCAATGCCATTCCCTAAAGAGAAGTCCCAAATTTCATGAACTTAGAAGCTGGCACAACCGAGACCCAGCTGACAAAGATGACTGTACTGAAGCTACGCTGATTTACACCACCCTGGGGGAAAGCCAGAATAGTTTCCCTCTCCTTTGACTGAGTAGCCACAGTGACAAGAACTAAATAGATGGCAAAATAAAGGAGATCATGAATCTAAACCAGGCAGCTGGAATTTCCCCAGCAGACTCACAATGTGGAACATCCACAAAAAGGCAAGTGAAATATGAATTAATGTACAGACAAGGTTTTAAGCGTGGTTACACAACATTGAAGCCACAGTAACTCTGTGGAGCTCAGTCTGATGACACTGGGGTTTTGCTGATATCACAGGTGTCTCTAGTGAACAAGGAAAAGGCCTTGGTCTTATTTTTGGTGGTGTCAGTTCTGCAGTGAAGTCAGTGGTGTATAAAAGTGTGAGATTAAAGATAAGTCTCATGAGATGGACAATTTGCTGATGTAATGGGTTTTCTCTGCTTCTTCTTCTGGGCATACAAACATTTATACTGGAGAGATTTCCATAGAATCATAGAATAGTTTGGGTTGGAAGGGACCTTAAAGCTCATCAAGTTCCAGACCCTTGCCACAAGCAGGGACACCCTCCACTAGAGCAGATTGCTCCAAGCCCTGTCCTTGAACAATTCCAGATGTGCACACACATCAGGAGTGAATTTGTACCCCAGTTGCTGACACCCATGACTAGTCCCAGCAGCCACCACTAAAGGTAGGCCCAATGAAGACAGATCCATACACTTTTACATTGCTAACTTACTCATACGTCATTGAGAGAGAAGAAGAGTCACAGAAATAAGCAGTCATGGCTTGCATGCTCCCGGAGTCCTTCCAGGCTGTGCATCCAGGTTTCCTTCCTATAGATACCAAAGAATAGGTCAAAGTAGAGCTTGATGTGTGCTGAACCCTTGAGCCGGGGCTAAGGCACACCAATGGGGACAGGAATGAGACATTTCTCCTGATTTTGTAATCCAGGAGACATGCTTGTAAAATTGTAAACCACTTCTGGAAATGAGGTTCCCACATCACGTAAGTGCTTTTGAATACAGAGCTCATTATGTGAAAATCACAGCGGCGCTCAGGTCCAGAGGACTGATAGATCAAGTGGGAAATCAATGCCACTTTTAGTAAATTAAAGAAAATATTGTATTGACATTGTACGTGCATGGCTGGGGAAAGGCGCTGTCTCCTGGCTACCCATGAAGATGATAAAAGCTCCCATGTTAGAAGGAGAAATCTTGGTTTTTTGTGATATAGAGGAAGTGGTGAGTTTGGGGGTTTTGTCCCAAATTTGGAATCACTCTGCAAAGAAGAATTTATTAGAAACCATGTTTTAAACTAAAAGGATGGATTTTCCTCAAATTGTCCAACTAAACCTTCCCTCGCCAAAAATGAAGAAACCTTTTCACTACATTTTACTTCGGGCATGCCCTAAAGTTGTCCCAAATAGCAAAGCTCAAAATAGAATCTATTATCATTAAAACAAGCTAATCCATGTATTGACAGTAGCTCTGATTGCTGAATTCATTCCTAAGCATGGATTGGGATAATCTAGGTTCAAAAAAGAGACATCTTTTAATGGAGAATGGAAGTACTCTGGAGATAATAGGACTCCCAATGGCTATTTATGGAAAACTGTGGATAGTGGGATGTGAAGAACAGCCAGCTGCAGCATTCCTGGGGACCAAGGACTGCCCATCACTTACAAGGTGTCTTCTTTTGTCAGCCCAGCCTCACTGCACAAACAAACACAACAGCAGCAGAGGGGCTTTAGCAGAGGGAGTCCCTGAGCTCAGGAGATGCAGAAACAGCAGTGGGATATGCGTGACCATCAGTCTCCACATCAGCCTTTCTATAACATGTGGGAAACTCAGTGGCTGTTGCTGCTTGCTTGCCACAAAGCTTTTTGTCTGGCTGATATAAATACATTCCTTTTCCAACTTTGGAGCTATCCCTCCAAGCACTGTTTCCCAAACTGCTGTGGGATCAAATGCTTCTTTTTGCCTACCCAAAGCAGAGCGACAAAGAGAAGGTGATAGATACTTTTTGCCTTCAAATCAAAGAAACTAATGTCCCCCAACTAAGACAAATGTGTCCTCAGAACTGCGACCGTAGCAAGCCCGCAATCTGGCTCAGTTCTGCTCTGGGTTCTGCAGCTGGAGCTCATCGCCCAGCATGCAGTACAGATGCATGATCCAAATCACCGACTTTTCAGCCAAAAGCATCTTCTCTTTTGCCAAAACTTCAGGGGCTGCCTCGATCATTTTTATTGCCTCTGGTTTTATCAATGTTTCCCACAGAGGGGAAACAAACTCCAAAGGTTTTACAGCCTGCTCTGCTCAGTTAGAATAACCACCTGCTCAGTGGGGTTCGTTTCAAGGCTGAGGCTGCCCACGGCTTGTGGTGGGTTGCCCCACAGCAAGCTCTTGCCTTGGTTTTGAAGTGAGTCATAAGCTGCCCAGGTGGTCTTTGGATGAAGCCTACAAAGGGCTCTTTTATCAGACCGGCCACACAGGATCATGGTTGAAATGCTCTTTGGTTGTGCATGACTATGAGGATAATCAGGGGCTGGAGCATCTCCCACATGGAAACAGACTGAGAACATTGGGGCTGTAGAGCCTGGAGAAGAGAGCCTGCATGGAGACCTCAGAGCAGCTTCCAGTGTCTGAACGGGGCTACAAGGATGCTGGGGAGAGACTCTTCATCAAGGACTGTAGTGGCAGGTCAAGAGGGGATGGGTTCAAACTTTAATAGGGAAGATTTAGGTTGGGTATAAGGCAGAAGCTGTTCCCTGTGAGGGTGCTGAGGCGCTGGCACAGGGTGCCCAGAGAAGCTGTGGCTGCCCCATCCCTGCAGTGTTCAAGTCCAGGTTGGACCCAGGGGCTTGGAGCAAACTGCTCTATGGAAGGTGTCCCTGCCTATGGCAGGGGTTGTAACTGGATGAGCTTTAAGGCCCCTTCCTACCCAAACCATTCTCTGATTCTATGTTTTACACACATCCATGATGCCTACAGCCTCAGTGTTTCTATCTGCCAGTGCTCAGAAAGCGTTTTCTAACTCCTGATCTTCCCTCATGTTAAGCCCATGACTTCTTGCCCCTTATAAAAGGATGCAAGAGGTGTATTATCTCCTCTGCTGCTCAACATTGTATCTCCCTTCATCTCTTCTCCAGGTTCTCTTGACCTTTCACAAGGGCTGGTGCCCACTGATGTCCGAGCATATTGAAAACGTGCATTTGTTTATGCCAACCCAGATATTTGCAATTATTACCCCATTTTACTGGTCCCACTGAGACCCATTTCCGATCACAAATCAGCACCAGCAGAAATAAAAGCCCAGGAGCTGGGGTTTGGTAGGTCAATCCAGCACAAGCAAAACAAAGCCAGTACAAGGCAGGGTTTAGTGTGACATCAGAATAGCTACAGCTTCTCACTCTTTACCACCACTTTAGCTAGCCCAGGGCATGTCTAATGTCTATTGGACAAATTAGCCTGCAATTACTAGAGAAGAACTGCTTGCTTCAAAGGAAAAGTCCCACTTTTCACAACAGATCCCTGATCCGCTCTGCTCTGCTCCCCAAATAACCTGCAAAACAACAGGTACAGCAAGAACACCTTAAACAGAAAATTTGATAAGGCAGAGCTTGCTGAAAGCCACTTTGTGCTCCTTTCCCCCTCGGCTACGTACACTTAGTAAATGTGCTTTTAATATCGCAATGTTTTTGAAAGAAGCACTGGTGGATGAATCATTTGATGCAAATGGAATGGTTTAGGGAATACAGGCATCTTCATTAGCTTAACTTCTCCTCCAGCACTATGTATTATCAAGGAATTAACCCATTAATTCAATTGATTTCTATTAATATTGTGCATTCCATCAGTGCTCGAATCCCTACGGACTCCTTCATAACCATCTATAGGAACTGGCTTGTTTAATCAATATTGCACCGCTAATCGAGGCAACTGTTTGGGTCACAAAGTGAGAAAGAAAATTGTTTCTAATAGAGAGGAAAGGAGGAGTTTAGGGAGGCAGAGTTTAACTGCTGCTGCTGGAACAGAGCAGGGATGCCAGCGATCACCCTCTGCTGATTGTGCTGAAAATGCTATGGGAGTTATGAAGCACAACTGATGGAGACAAGAGAAGATCAGTTCATCTGGGTTCAGACTTAAACAGCTGAGATTTAGGTTGGATATAAGGATGAAACTCTTCCCTGTGAGGGTGGTGAGGCACTGGGACAGGATGCTTGAGGAAGCTGTGAATGCTCCATCCCTGGCAGTGTTCAAGGCCAGGTTGGACACAGGGGCTTGGAGCAAGCTGCTCTAGTGGAAGGTGTCCGTACTCATGGCAGAGGGTTGGAACTGGATGATCTTAAGTTTCTTTCCAATCCAAACTAGTCTGTGATTCTATTTGTTCTCCTGTCCCAAAATCCAGCCAGCATTGCACTGGTCAGAAACTTGTACCCCAAAATCCACTGGTATCTCCTCAAAGATCTGTCTGCGTGTCACAGGCATTCATCATCCTCTGTCACAGCAGTGTCCAATTCACTCATTGTACTCCCCATACCTATCTTCACAGCCCTCTTTGCTCTGAGTAGATCTGCTGTACCATTTCTGTCCACACTCTTCCCATCAAGGTGGCATTGTTGGATGTAGTCTGGTATAAGAGTCACGAAGGGTAACAGTCTGTCCTACAGAATGGTGAGAGGAGATGATCAAAGTGCCACTTCCCCATGCAGGAAAAGGAGAAGATACTTCATGTATCTTTAACACCAAACTTCCCACCATTTCAGTGCAGTTACATGAAGAGGTGACATCAGTCAGAGAAGTGCAGTAATCAAGGGATGGGGAGGACCTCCAGAGTCAAAGTCCAAGCAGGGTCACAAAGAAGGCCTTTCATGTTTCTAGCTCAAAGCCATTGGGTTTTCATTACCGCTCAGGTAGCAGGATGGCTCTGCCTCTTGTAGCCTTTTGCTTGGAGGAGAGGATAAAGGAGGTCCTTGATGTAAAAACCCAAATGAGAGCAAACATGACAAAGTTGCTCTTTAAACTTCGCTTATTCACCCACATCCAGCTCTGGCAGTCTCCTCCGTAGGCAATCAGTGCAGTGAGCTCGCCCTCCCATTGCCTATGCACGCTGAGCCCATATTCATGACATTTTTTACAGCACTCTTCCAGCAATATTTCGCCTCAAATTGCCTTTGGAAAAGGCTTTCTTTATTCCCCTCATCATGAGCCCTGCCTCATTTTCAGCAGCAAGCTCAATCCCATCTCTTGCATCCTGACCTAATTATTAAACAACCCTATCGAAGTATTCAGTCATTTGCTGATGTTCTACTCACAATTAGGAGTATGAATGTGCTCCATTAGGCTTCTAATATCCTTTATGTTCAGCCTGACATTTGGGGAGCTCTTTTATTACAGCTGACACTGTGGGAAATGGGGCTGCCATAGTTAGACTCAGTAATGGCGTTATTGACCCCAATTTTATGAAGGCAGGAGGATGTCTGAATGTTACTCACTCAGGTATCCAGAGGGTTCTCACTGTCTCACACCAATGGCTGCTCTGGGAGCTCACATTCCTACCTTAGTGTGAAAGCGTGGGGGTTTATTCTCACTTCTTTAAAGTTCAGAGACACTTTCCTGACCAAGTGTTTGGCAGCTGTTAACACACACACAAAAAGCCCATCAAGATAGTGAGGATTAATCCTGAGTTTCTCATTGAAAAGCCTGCTGGCATGTTGATAAGCATCAAATGCAACTGGGAATCCCTCAGGGCTGTTCCCACTCCCGAAACAGGCTCTTGGCAAAGTTCGGGACAAGTTATTTCTCTATTATTTCACTCTGGGTGTAATAGTGGTGGCATGGCCATTTCTGTAGTAAAGGAGACTGTGATGTCCCCACCTATCTCTAAAGCATATGGTCCCTACTATGAAGGTTTTCACGACCAAGGCAGAAAGCCCTAATCCTAGCATAAAGGATGGTACGAAAGCTGAGATTAAGACATGGGTGTTCTGAGCCACTGTTCAGAATTGCAAACCACTCACACCTAATTCTTGACCTCAGTCAACAGTAGGTGATCATAGAACTTTTCTGATGCCATCATGCAGCAATCCCAGAGCAATCCCAATGAAAATAAAGCTGAGGATAAGGAAGCAGTTGTACCAACATCTGACCGCTTAGCACCAGCAAACAAGCCCTCCATCCCCACCTGCCCTCACTAACATTGTTGATTCCTCCTCTCTGACCATCAACAAGCATCTGGCATAGCTCTTTAAAGAGGTTTGGGTTGGGGTTATATGGGCATAACCCATACTCCTGAGTCTGCATGGGGGTGAGATACAAAAGGAGGGCCTGAACTTACTCCTGCTGGATCTTTAAGCAGAGCAGGCTCAGTGGCAAATCCATGTCCAACAGATGCTTTTCCTCTTTCTTCCTTAGCAGCCATGATGCACACACACTTACATATTCATATTCCATAAAGTTTCTTTTCCCAGCACCACATGAGCATCTTGGGACAAAAACCCAGGCATTTGGGAACACAGGAAAACACTCAGTTCTCATCAAGGTGAGGTTATTGATGACATTTTGGTCTATTTCAGTGGGCAAGAAATGAAACACACGAATTGCCACTAAACAGAAAAAGAAGTGATTTTTATTGTGAGGGTCACTGAAGAAGTTGTGGAGTCTTCATCCTTGTAGGTATTCAAAACCCAGCTGGACATAGTTCCAGGCAACTGGCTCTATGCGGCCACGCTTGAGAATAGCAGTTGAACTAGATGATCTCCAGAGGTCCTTTCCAACCTCAATGATTCTGTGCAATGCCATAGTAGTATCTGTAATGACAATAGAGAACTACCTAGAATGAGCTGGAAAATGCAGGCTCTGAGCAGACATTGTAGCTCCATGAAGGAGCTACACAGGTTCTCTTGTAACTCCAGGATATTTGGCTTCCTAAACATGGCTGCCTGCAACCACTCTGGGCATAACAGTGGTCCACCTGTCAGAGGTGCCAAACATTGTCCATATTCCTCCAAAATCATAGAATCGTAGAATCTCAGACTGGTTTGGGTTGGAAGGGACCTTAAATCTCACCCAGTTCTAACCCCCTGCCATGGGCAGGGACACCTTCCACTAAAGTAGCTTGCTCCAAACCCCATCCAGCTTGGCATTCAATAGAAGCATTGAAGGGGGAAATCAGTACCTCTCCAAGTTAGGCTGATTATTTGGTGCCCAGGGGTACAACCTGAGCTGCTATGCCTGCAGAAGTTAGGTTTTCGTTGCTCTGTTTATCTCCAACCATCGTCCAAAACTGAATGACCAAGCATCCTTGAACATTCATAATAGCAATCAATGGCAGAAGGTCCTTCAAGCTACACCAGCCACAGAGACCAGGAGAGGGAAATCCTAGTGTCACAAACAAGAAGGGACTTCAACAAGTTTGGGGGCAAAACAAAGAGCTCCATGTCACCAAGTTGATCCATAGGACAGTAATGTGGCTGGCAGCTTCCATAGCTCCCATTGCAGCCAGTGGGGAGACTGGGCAGGGTCCACATACCCATACAGAAGGGCTCCATGCCCTTTGAATGCCTTAGGATGCCATAAAGCATGTAGGGGCTTTATCACTAGGATCTCCCACCTCTTTCCAATAAGGAAAAGAAGCTTTCATGCCAAATCACCATCCAAAAACCACTTAAATTTCTTCTCCAGCTGAGTCTGCCTCCGACCAACCACACAGATCCAGCCCTGTACTGCTCTGCACTGATACTGAGTGAAGCCGAAACGTCATCTTCTCTCCATAGCCTCCCCTGATGCATCCACACACCTTCTGCAACAACAAAGCTCCAGCTTCTGCCTCTGAAAATTAAATGTTATCTCCTGAAACCACTCCAGCTCCGCACACCCAGGATCCCATCTCTCCCTCTCATCTGACTTTAATAACAACACCATTCTCCCCCATCAGAAGGAGGGGGACAGAGCCCAGATTAAAAGAAGTTGTTTAGCTGGCAGCAGTATTACCTTCCTTTGCCCTTTGATTTGGGTGGTTTTATGTTGCTGTCACACTTGCATTTTTTATTGAGCACCCGGGCTGAATGGCTGAATAAAATCGAACTTCCCAGCTGAGCCCGCAGATGCTCGACTGTGCATACCTTAGGGAAAAACGTGTGCAGTTTCCATTCTGGCCTATTATTATGCAGGGAAATCTTGTCTCCTGGTGGGAAGGTGGAAAGGAGGAAGAAAAGCCTTTGGAGGTGCTGATTATCTTCTAAAGGAATGCTGGCCATTTAAAAGTATCAAGACAGAACTTCAGCTGATGTGAGTCAGCAGAGATCCTTCGTAAATAGGAGGATGAAGAGTTAAGAATTTAGTTGGGAAATTGGGAGCTTGGGCGTGGATATGCCTGTTTAGTTACATTGGCAGGGAGCTCGAAATAGGTGATCTTAAGGTCATTTCCAACCAAAACCATTCTATGATTCTCTATCACTGCAATTCTCTTTAGTTGATGTATTTGAGGTTTGGACTTTTTCCCTTTTTGTCCTTTCTTTTCCCCTGAACACTGGAAATGAACTGGTTGCTTGGGAACACATTTCTAGGAGTTAAATTAATCCCAGGACAGCAAATGCTCCTTCTCCCACCCTTGCCAAGCATGCGTAGGCCCTGCACTACTGCTCTATGCACAAGCACAAACTCCAGACCCACAAATCTAAGCTTTATTTATCTTCTTTGTGCTCAGTTAGGCTTTTCAGACCTCCTCCTTTGCCTGCTTTCCCTCTCACCCTTCCTTATTCTGTTATCTCACAACTGGGTCTCAGCCTTGGGACCTATTTGAGGTCCATGGTGTTATCCTGAGATGGGCTATTTCCCTGCACATTCAATCACAGAAGTATAAGTTGTTGTCAAAAACAAAGCACTACATGAGGCAGCTTTGCAAAGCTGGGGTCCTGTGAAGTTCCTACCATTTCCCCTATTTGAGTTGGTAAATGCAGATAATGTTTGGGTCCCCAAAAGGCACAGTTAACTGGGGGCAGGAGCTGGTGTTTTTGGCTTCCTGCAAGACTTGGAATTACTTTGGACACTGCAGAAGAAATAAGGGGCAACCTGACATGATGCACTTGCTCCCTGTTGGATTTCAAAGACTTCAGAGATGAGTTAACAAAGCTTTTTGTGGAACTAAACACTAATCTTGCCCACTCTGGGACCAAACTTAAACCATCCCCAACCAAATAGTTCTACAGAAGTTCATAAAGACCCCTTTACATCCACCGTCGTCTCAGCCATTCAAGCACCATCGCATCCATCCTGCACACACATTAGAAGTCCTTCCCAGTGCTGTCATGATGTCCTGGGGCATCTCCCCACCCTAGCACGGCAGCAAAGCCAGACTCCTCCATCATTTCACCTTCATCCTTGCCTGAAGCTGAGACAGACCAACAAGGACCAATCTGTCCACCTTGGTGTAGGCTGGGGTGAGAGGGGAGCAGCATGGAACTGGTGGATTCAGAGACAAGTCACCAGCTTTGCCCTAGAGGGATGGGTGAAAAGCTCTCCCTTAACTTTGATCAGAACGAGTAAGTAGCATTTTTACTCCAGGTATATAAATGAGCTTTGTAAAACCTGCTCCTCCATCCCTCCTGCCCCGAGTTACTGACTCAGGGCTCCATGCTGCTAACACTGCCTTGGACTTCAGGTAGCAGTGTTTTTTCTCCTTCCTTGCTTGGCAAAGATATTACATCTCTTCTCACCCTGAGAGAAAGGCTTATATCATCCTCCTTCCCTCACCTGCCCGATTAGCATCAGAAACCACCCTGGGCATGAACAGTCCCAAGGACAAATACTGGCAAACACAGTTTTCTTCTAATACAATGACATGGTTCCCCTTGCTTGTAGTTTTCTTCTCCCTTCCTTCTCCCTCTTCTCAAACATTTTCTCCTCCTGCTGGGTTCATCTCTCCATCTGTTTTCCCTGCCTGCTGGGCTGGGAAGATGCTGCAAGGTTGTAGCACAAGCCCAGGTTTGTGCTCAGACAGTCTATCCTGCCAGCATCACCGAGCCTCCTCTTCCCCATCATCTGCACCAGGAGGCCTGGGTGCTGTGACCAAGAGAAAATGCCTGGGGAAGACTGTAAAAATGGGATCAGCCATGGTAATACCCCCTGAAACCTTTCCAACCTTCATCTGGTGGACATAGAAACATAGAATCAACAAAGTTGAAAAAGACTATCAAGGTCATCAACTCCAACTGTTCCCCAGCACTGCCAAGACCACCAATTAACAGTGTCACTGAGGGCCTGATCTACATGGTATCTGACATCCTGAACAAAAGGTTGTTTCTACACAGTGCATTGACTCTGAGCAGATTTCTCTTTGGGGAAACTCTCCAGCTTCCCCACAGACCCATGTACACATCCACAATATCCTGCCATAAGAAATTCCTTGGGTTGTCTACCTGATATCTGCATGACAACATGGGTACAAGAAAAGCCAGCACCCTTAGAACATTTAGAAAGTGATCTTCATAGAGTAATAAAGAGGATCAGCATCAATTAAACACACAGGAGGGGGATCCCATCCCCGCTTGTGACCCATGTTCTATACTGAAATACACAACAGGGAGCTTCCACCCTGGGTTCCTGTTATGGCAGCAGAGTTTCATCCATGTCCCTCCTGTCTGTCCTATGCCACCCAAAGGGATGCTTACCAGCCTGAAAACCTTCTTCCTGGGTAGGGGTTACAAAAAGAGGGGTTTTCAGTTGCAGGAACATTGATAGAGCCTCTGTCCCTCTCTCCATAGGTATTGCAAAGGTATTTGCAGTCTGAGGTAACTTCTAGTAGTGTCCTTTACTTCTAGGTAAAAGTAAGTTCTTTAGGAGACTCCAACAAGGACAAGCATGGTTGCGTGACATGGAAAACCACAAGTATAAAGCAGAACACTGTACCAGAATATATATGTATATGACGAATAGGACCAGTATATATATGCATGTATATGGGCAGTATATGACCAGGAAGTGTGCTCAGTCTCATCAATATCACTGACACTTTCAGATATACAACACATTGTTAATGTGTTCATATTAAACTCAGAATTAGCCAGCCTCAGGGCTGCCCCTATTGAAAGGCTGCTCAGGAGGATGGAAGTTGCCCTGACTTCTTAAGCAACACAAATATGACACTGATGGGTGTTTGATATACTGCGTGATGGAGAAGAAAAAAGTAGAAAAGAAGAAAAAGAAGAAAAGAGTAGAAAAACCTCCTTATAAGAGTTGAAACAAGGAAAAAATGGTGGAAAATGTGAAAAAGGAAATAACATTTTGTGATGCCAACAGACTTGTCATGTGCAAGCAAGAAGAAAAGTTGGGGAAAAAGATGGATGATTTAATTGCTTGGCTTTGGTTACTGGATCTTGTCTGCAAAATCATGGGAAAAATTCACTTAGAGGGGAAAAAAATCAAGAGATTTGGAATGACCAAATAGCAGCAGCTCTGGGCCACAGCACAACTGTAACCATGAGGAGAATGCTCAGTAGCACTCTCTCCAACCTAAGATCAGAGCTTATTCTTCCCTGTGAGGGTGCTGAGGCACTGGCACATCCCTGTGTCTGCCCCATCCCTGCAGTGCTCAAGGCCAGGGTGGACACAGGGGCTTGGAACAAGCTGCTCTATGGAAGGTGTCCCTTTTCATGGCAGGGTATTGGGACTGGATGTGCCTTAAGGTCCTTTTAACCCAAACCACTCCATGATTCTACGATTCTATGAAAAGAAGTGAAAATTAGAGCGCAACTCTGAGGGAATACCTTGCAAATACGTAAAACACGTCATGCTTTTTTAGCTTCTTGCTATTAGATTTGAGGAGAGGCTGGCCCAGGGCAGCCTCTGCTTCCCATCTGGAGCAGACAACTGGGGACAAACAGACAACCTGGAGAGCAAATTTCAACCCCTGAGGACAACTGAGACCAATCACTGGCACAAGAGACATCACACTCAGAACCTTAAAGGTGGAACCATGAGAGTCCTTCACCCATACCACCCCATGCACTGTATTCACTGAGGTTGCTGTCTATCACCGCCCTGCTCACCAGTGCTCAAGGACCAGTGGTATTAGAAAGGGTTTTCCTTTTGCTGAATCCTAGTGATGTTCCTTTTCCTTTCAAACTTCATTAAGTTTCAAGTCTCAGGATGGCTGAGAAAATCTGCATTAAATACACTCTGACAAGCCCCCTGGGGGTAACCTTGAAAGCACTGGCTTCTCCCCAGCATTTATTTGCTATTAAAGGAGTGTGAAGAGTTCATTTTCTCAATCCAAGGGGGTGATGCTTTCCTAGATGCTAAGAAATAGTTGGAAGATGAGGGGTCTCTGAGGTGTTCCACATGTGTCTACACAGCCCATGCCCATTTTTGCCCATTAACTGCTGTGTATTAGCTTTACTTGGGTTTTCAACTTTAGTTACTGAGCTTAAAAGCCCTGCTTTCCACTCATTTGTTCCTCTGCCCAAACCCAAACCTCCCAGAGGGAGTAGCTGTTCCTACTACAGCCCTGGAATAACTATAACCGTCATTATAACACAGTTTGCACACACAGCACTTGGATTTTGCCTGGATTGCCTCTGCTAACCAAAGTCCCTATCTTTGCTTACAGAGCAGATAAAAACCTCCTTTAGCAGTAGTTTGCAAGGAATTCTGCCTAGCAGCATTTCTCAAGTATTCTGAGGTCATACAAGGAATATTGCAAACTATTCCAAACCCAAAGAATGATGTATTTGCACATTAAGGTCTAAACTTAACCCACAGAGCCAAAGGCCACCTGCTTTAGATCCTGCATTAAGAGATAGCTGTACAAACACACATGGGTGTTTGTATCAGGTGAGTTAAGAACGTGCAAGTTTTCCTCTTCTATTTGTTGGGAAAGAGCTGTGTATTTTAAAGAAAAACTTACAACTCCATCAGATTTTATGCTGAAAATACACACGGTCATTTTAATTGATTTGGAGTAATTCATCTTTACTGTGATAGTGACAGCAGAGGCACTTCTGAGTATTGATAAACTTGAACCAAAAATGCTTCTAAAGGAAAAATTCCTTCGTTCCTTTCAGGCTGATGAAAATGAAGGGTCTTATACAGGCAGTGTGAGCACTGGTGCTCCCAAACAGGTTTTTGTAGGTTCTCTTCAAGCAGTACATGGATTTCGTGGCAAGAGGGCTGCGGAACATTAAAGGCTTTCTGCAACACTCCGATTTGTGCTGGGTTTTGTTCCTCCTCTCTTCTCATCCTGGTATCACCTTTGCTGAATACTTCTGCAAACACTGTGGCTGAGCTCTTACCTCTGTGAGAGCACTGGAGAGGAGTATTAAATCCCTCTGTTTCTCCCCACAGCCCTGTCAACACCTCTGTGCTCAGCCACATCAACAGTGTGGCCAAGTCCTTCCAATGCTCATTTCTCCTCCAGTTCAAAGCCAAAAGTAGGGCTTGAGCCACAAGCAAACAGCACCTATCCCTGGGTAGACTCACAGTGATTAGTGAGTAGAACCTGCGTTTTGCTATCTTTATCCATCATAGTCCTCATGACACCCTTCAGGATCTGGTCGCAGGTGCCCTCTCCAAACCTGGCTGCAAAAGCTTGGCAGGGGGTTTCTTGTCCCAGAGTGTGGTGTGACCAAATGGATGTTGCAGAAACATAGAATCATAGATGCACTGTTTGGAGGAGCTAAAATTGTGCCAGTGACTTGATAGATAACCAGATAAGGCAACACTAAGGGCTTAAGGATGCTTGTAATCATAGAATGATTTGGGTTGGACAGGATGTTAAAGTTCATGTAGCCCATACTCCCCTGCAATGAGCAGGGACACCTTCCACTAGATCAGATTAATCCAAGCCTCTATGTCCAACCTGACCTTGAACACTGCCAGGGATGGGGCATCTAACAGCTCACTGGGCACCCTGTGTCAGCACCTCAGCACCCTCATTGCAAGAAATGTCTTCATTAGATCTAGTCTGAATGTACCCTCTTTCAATGCAAAACCACTATCCTTGTCCTTTCCCTTACATGCCCTACTAAAAACCCTGTCCTCATCTTTCTTATAAGCCCCTTTAAGTATTGAAAGTTGCACTGGTTCAAGTTGAAAGAGTTTAACCTCAGGAGGCTGCTCTTTCTTCCTCCTTGACTTCTGCTTGCTTTTCCATACACAGCTGGCTTTACAGCTCCCAGCCTTGCTTTTCAAAGGCTGGCAATCACATTTCCCCGCTCCCCACCAGTGCACTGAGAAAATTCATGTGTAAACATGTGCCCTGCACCTCTCCAAAGATGCCTTTGCTTTCAGACACCGTGATACCTCCTCTGTGCAGCAGTGCCTTTGATTTTAAAAGGGTCACCAACAGTGGCCCTTTGTCTCTCCAGGGACCAGGAGGGTTCACAGGTATGGGTCTGCAGAGGCTGATAATGAGCCAGTGCAGCCAAAGTTACCTCAGCTATAAAAAAAAACACTGCTTCATCAAATGTAAAGCTTGGTTTGAGCTTTCTAACAGCTTTCACAGCAGTATGAATAGCCAAACAGTGACTGTGGTGTTTTAATTAGCGCTTTAGACTTCCTTCTTTTCTCTTGGCAGTTCCGTCTGCAGTTTTTGGAGTACCCATCCTTGATTAAAACGAAGTCTCAAAGACTTTGGAGCCTGTAGCTCCTTTGTTTGTCTAGCTGCGGATCAAAGCTCAAGCATTTTAGACGTACTACAGCTAAAACATACTTAAACCCTCCTTCCTGTGCATCAGCCAACACAGTCTTCTCCATTCACATCTGAAGCAATGGGTTTGATCCTCTCAACATCTTTAAGACAGTCCATGTGTTGTGCCTTCTGCTGAAATCCTTCACACATTCTGTTCTTGACTGATCTTGAAATACAGCGGGACCAGGGGTGAATTCACAATATTCCCTTCCTCCAAATTACCTCTTCAACAGTGTTTTCTTACAGTATATTGGAAAATCTCTCAACTGAGCTCAGAAGAGGTGTGGAAACCACCCCTCCATGCTGCATTTACTTAGGAAATATATTGAGTTGCCCCTTGTTTTGAGGGCTTTGAAGGAAACACCTCTTGATGGTATGTGGCTGAGAGGAGAAGGACAGCAGAGATGCAATGGGAGAAACAGGGTCAGTTTGGATGTGCCTTGGAAGGGATCAGCACAAGGGAAAGGCATTTTGCATCCCAGAAGGAATGGGAGGACAGAGCCTTCTAGGTTTTGCTTTCTGACATCTCTCTCTGTGCATGATGAATAGCTGCTCATAGAAAAGAAATGAAATTCTCCTACAAGCACCTGATTCAAGCAATTGAAGCTTTGAAGGAGGAATGTTTAGTCTCAAAGCCAGACTTGAGAAGGAGGAACACAACAAGACACTGGGGTAGCCCAACAAACAGTGCAGCAGGCATGGGTAAGGCTTGCAGGGGTCTCTGACCATGAGCTACATGGTAAAGTGATGAGCATCCTCTGTTTGACAATGTTTTGGGGAGAAAGGTGGGTAAAGTTCCTGGGAAAGGGAATGGCATGTGTTGAGGCTTAAAGAAACAGACTGATGCATTGATTAAAATAAACAAATCAAAACCTTTATATAATGAAAGGATTTTTCTAGTTATAGTCAATTGACATTTGATCAGCTTTAATAATGAACCTGCAACACTCTTCTTGTTTCCCTCCTGTTTAATCAATCAGAAGAAGCAAAATGAGGAAGATAGAGATTTCTTCTTCACACACCCCACATCCCCCACACACACAACCCCCAGAATGAGGCATTGCCCTGGTTTTCAACTCAAAACCACTAAAACCCAGACTTAGTTTTTGCTTGTATCACTGTGATACAGCACTGAGTTAGTCCGGATGCAAGCTTCAGTGGCTGCCAGGTGTCTACCCTGTTATTTAGAGACCATAAGAAGAACAATTGCTATTATCTTTGCTTTCAATCCTACCGTGAGCCTGTTTTCCATCATGAGATGGAGTTAGAGGAATTCAGACCCAGCAATGAACATGGGATGGGGACGTCAGCACTTGACAAGAATTGTGAGGCTCTGAGTGATGTGCTGGCTGGTTAATGAAGCCATCTAGAAAGGTTGATGTATTTGCATTCATGTTAAAAGTAATAATAATAATTGGAGGCTGATGAAAAGTGCTGCTTTGACAGCCCTGGACAATGCCTCTCATTTACCCACAGACACAAAGCAGTCTCTGCTGCTCTGTTACCATTCTTTTGAGAGAGAGCAGCCTAGTTTTGGACATGGTTGTGCAGTGAAACCCAGACCACCCTCCAAACCATGTCTCTGTCACCTAAAACTCCATTTCCCTGGCTCAGGGGCTCTTGGAAGCTGCATGCCAGGACATTGTTGTACCAGCAACTCATGACCATGGCTCACCCAGCTATAGGGTGGGATCTGAGGCAAAGGGGCCTTCCTGGTCTTCACAGAATCCTAGGATGGTTTGGGTTGGCAGGGACCTCAAAGCACATGGACACCTTCCACTAGAGCAGGTTTCTCCAAGCCCCTGTGTCCAACCTGGCCTTGAACACTGCCAGGGATGGAGCACCCATCTTGGGGTATCCCAGTATCTTCCTGCTAAGTGGAGGAGCAAATCCCAGCCCAGGCACATGATTTCATTTATGAAGGCTCTCACCACAGACAAGGCAGGTGGGGGACCTTGCCACCTTCATCTTCATGGCATTGGCCTAGCCCTTCCTCCCTCAGCATCACGTATTGCTTCTAAGGACTATCCTTTTTCTTCTGTGCACTTTAGTGTTTACCAAAGTGTCAAAAAAAATGAGGTGAGGAATCCTGCAGCAGCTGTGGCAGAACCAAACACATTTTGCATGTGCCGAAGTGTGCTTTGGTTTGGAATGTGCTGGGTTTGGGTTTTGTCTTTCCTTCTTTCCTCCCTTCTTTCCTTTTTCCCTTCCTCCTTTCCTCCCTTCTTTCTTTCCATCTTTCTATCATGTATCCAGTCTTCCTTCCTTCCATCCTCTCTTGTCTAGAAGACTCAGAGGCTCTCAGGTCAAACCTCAATCTGCCTGGAAGGCTTTTAGCCCCCATCACAGGGGCTTCCTGGGTCACTTTCTCACTTGTCTCACAGAAGAAACTCACTGATCTTCCACCAACATCAAGTTTGAGGCTACAGATGAACCCCTGGGACCCCAACTGCTGTAACCTGCCTTGGCTGGCTGTATGGTTTCTGGCCAGGTTGTGCTGAGATCTGCTTGGGCTAGGGAAGGGCTGAACCTCCACTACACACTGAAGAAACTCCCACTTTACATCAGGCTTTGCCACTCGTTGTTGAGAAAGGCACTGGGGAGGAGAGCAACAGTGAGAAATAGCAAGGAGAAAAGCAAAGCAAACTCAGGACTGGGTAATTTCTGGCCAATGATTGTCTCTAATAAGGTTTGACTGTATTAATTAATTGAGATGTGCCCTGGAGAGCTGGAGCTGCTGCTGATGGAAGTCAGCCAGGAAAAACAAATCTCATTTTCTCTGCAAACCTGCTGATTAAACCAGATCTCCGGGGTTCCTGTAGCAGGCTCTGGAGAGATGGGCAGCCTTTCCTGGCCTGTGACACGGCCACAGGTAGAAATTGGTTGTCATGAACTGCCAAGAGAGGTGACCAGGGTTGGAGGAGGACAAAGATTCATAGTAGGACCAAGCTGGGTCATTCCTTTGCATAAGCTCTTGTTTCATTTCCTACTTGACACCGCAATAATTGTATTATCCCTGTCTGTGTAGCAAGAAAACCATAAATAAAGATACATGTAATTCAGCAGGTATTGGTAGGACTAAGACTACTCTTCGATCCTTACCCACTGTCCATGCTGCCAGTCCCAGTAACAACTCCCACATAGACCTCTCTGGAAGGCAGAAACATCAGTGAACTGGATGGACCAGGATCACAAAAGACGACCTCCTGCTCTCAGAAAAGGTCTTCCACAACACCATGCAGATATTGCTGTGCTCCAGTTGGGTTCTGGGCAGCAATGTGGGCAACATGAGTGCAAGGTGCCCAGGGGAGAAAATGATTCAGTCTGTTCTTGAGCCTGTCTTGCACTCTGCATCATGGCTGTGTCCTTGAAGGACACAGAGCATCAGTGTGCATGGCTGGGTGCATGCGGCTGAGCTCATATCCCAGGGGATGCACAGCATGTGCAGGAATAATCACCACATGTCAGGAGGCACAGAGAGCACATGTTAACAGTTTGTGCTGCAGTTTTCCTGGGTTTTGGGAAATGTGCTGGAAAAGATGGCCTGTGCATCTTTCCAAACCAAAGGCCAGTTATGAACAGGCAGAGAAAGGTCAGAATGGTCCTTTCCAACTTGGCTTTTTTGTGATGCAGAGAAACTTTGCTCCTGGTTTTGAACACAGTGTGGAGGAATCAACAGGCAGTCATTATGCCCATGGTCTCTCTGTGAATCCAGAGTCCTGTATATTTCCAGTAACAGCCCTCCTACTGCCACCGCAAGATGTGATGGAGGTCAAGAAACAACCTGCAGCTCTGATGGCCTGACAGCATGATCCGACGTTTAAACACAATTGTATTAATCCCAATGAAAAGAGATCACTACAATAGAGATGTCTGTATTAGTGGCTTCTGGTTACTTTGTCATAGAACCTTTTCTCTTGGGAGCTTTTTAATAGAAGTAGAAGGAATCCTTTATAAAGCTGTTCTTTCTTCCAAAAGAAATCCTATGGCTTGAATATTAGGATCTGGGTTTAAACTAGATAAAGCTGCTCCTTGTAAGTCTTATCTTGTAACTCCTACTGTAGTGCTGTAGTACTGTAATACTATATGCAGGACTATGAGGAGATGCTGGACAGAGCTGGGTACCAGATGGCACAGGGCTCAGATGTGTAGTAGCAAAAGATGTTGGGCTAGCATTGGGATTCCCTCATTTTCCCTTTGGATACAATTTCAACACACTTGGAAAGAAACTGTCCCAGTTTTCCACAGATTGTTTTTCTGCCATAAGAGGGAAATAATCAAGACTGAAACTACTTCCAGTAATTGTGTCACTTTGAAAAGCTGAAATGCTGCCAAGCTGCTGCCTGGGAATAGTTCAAACAACTTTAGTTACCCTTCTTTCCATAGTCCAGGCTCGCCAGTAGGACAGTTGCACACCAGGCTCTCATCATGCACCTTAGGAGATACAGTCTGGTGACACAGCCCAACTACAGCCTCAAATCCATCAACCTGATGCTCTAAAGTGATGCCCATTGGAAATTCTGAGGACAGTAAGGGCTATTACATTCTTTTAAGATTCAAAATAAAACCAAAGCAGAAGGTAGATACTTCCCTCAAAACCAGAAATTATTCTAAGTGGCTTCAGATGATTGAAAGGCTATTTCTGAAGAGGAAGAAGTGAGGGGAAATGTCTGTTAAACTCAAGAAAAAGACAGCTCACAAGCCCTTTGCTTGCTTCAACCATCAGTAGTTCCTACAGCATTGTCTGGAGCAGTCTGTCCACTATCTACACTGATGTCTCTAGCATGCTAAGTCACAAACCTTTGAGAGTCCAAGCTGCAGAGAAATCATGGTTATGGACTCAACTCAAGAAAACTCACCCAAGATCTAAATCTGTGCACTAGATGGCTGGTTCCAGACCCATAGGCATTCTTGACAAACCTCCTCCTAAGTTACCTAGCTCTCTCCAAAAACTATGGGAAGCTCAATGTCCTAACATGATGAAGACATCTCAATATTGTCCAAGCCCTGACAGGTAAGTCAACCCCAGCATCTGTTAACAGATGTAACAGCAAAGTGATTGATTTACCTCTGAAAGCTTTGTGATTCCAAATTGAGCACTTTTGGTTAGTTACACACAATGACATCTCCATTGTCCCTCCTGGCTCGCATATTTTAGACTTGAGCATCAATGTTCTCTCTGTCCTTTAATATGTCAATTACTTGCTTTTCCAGCAGGCCCTCTTACAACTACTGGCCTTATTGGATAGCTGGCTTCATGGGGTATGTACAAGTAAAACCAGTACAGCTAGAAGAAAGGAAGAGAAAGTCCCTGTCCTTGACAGTGCTTGTGAAGAAGCAGGAGGTCAAACATGGACTCACTCAAGTAAAGCTCTGTGTGCCATATATATTTCCTATTCACATTCGTTGGCTGCTGACCCAGTTGTAACTTGGCCTTAGAGCATCTGTGCTGCACTGAGGAATCGCTGAGAAATGGCTAACTCCTGGTGGGAAACATTCCTTTGGAAACTGAGGTCAGCCCCATGCTTCTGAGGGCATCTTGAGTTTAAAGTGTATTGCCATGTAAAACAAGCCTGGAGAAAATCTTTGACACTGGAGCCAAAAGGGAAGTTGTGAATGCTCCATCACTGGCAGTGTTCAAAGCCGAGTTGGACATAGCCTTGGGTGGCATGGTTTAGTGGGAGGTGTCCCTGCCCCTGGCAGGGGGTTTGGAACTAGATGATCTTAAGGTCCTTTCCAGCCTTAACTATTCTATGATTCTATGATTCTGTCTTGTCTGTGGCCACATGCTTAAAACTGCCTTCACCAGTACACATGCCTTCACCCTGGGTCTACAACACCTCCTAAGTGTGCCAATGTACTGTTTGATCAGGAGAAACCAAAACAGTATCAGTGAGAAGATAGATAACCAGGTTGGACAATGCTATGACAGGGCTTAAGGATGCTCAGAGTCATAGAATCACAGGGTTGGGTTGGATGGGATTTTCAAAGCTCACCTAGTTCAAACCTCTTGCAATAAGCAGGGACATCGTCAACTAGACCAGGTTACTCCAAGCTGCATCCAACATGGCCTTGAACACTGCCAGGGATGAGGCAGCCACAGCTTCTCTGGCCAACCTGTTCTGTTCCCAGCACTACTGAGTATTTAACATCAACAGATACGGCTTTTGCATCATTTCATGTGTATATGTGCTTAACTTTAGACCTATGAGCCATGTGGATGTGTGAACGTGCTTGAATGTAATTATGGCCATGCATTTACGTGTGTGTGCTCAGTGTGAGTCTGCCATCCCCACAGGGAACCTGCTTTATACCAAAGATGTTTTTGCATTAGTGTGTAAATTAAAGTAGGACTACAATAATAGTCAAAAGAGAGCCCAAATGAGAACAGGGAAGATTGATTATGTGCATATTTTAAGTGCTTTGTGTCTGTGAATGTTTATATGAAAAAAATAAGAGTGAAAGAGAAGCACTGACACTACAAATAAAAATAATATAGACAAATACATCTCTTTTATTATTAAATTATAGATTAAAATAGGAAATGTGGGGGGAATATAGAAACATATATCTCTTTGTGGAGGCTTTCTATAACAATCAGCATAAAATAACGTAGCAGTACCTGACAGCTTATATAAAGATAGGAGCCTCAACTCCTATCTACGCATTTATCTCCTCTGATCCAGACAGGGTAAAGAGGCATAAAAGGCTCAGATAATAGCATCTTTTCTGCACACCAGCTCCCAAACGATAGGCAGATTTTATACTCGGTTACTCCACATAATGTCAACACTCTTAGAAAACAAAAGCACCATGAAGGAACAATTTTTCCCCTCCCTCTCTTCCTTTTTTCCCTTCTGATCTTCTACCTTGTGATAATACACTATGGGCCAGATTTGAAGCCCTGCACCTCTGGGCCAGCCCCTGAGTTTGTGGGGCAGCAGGACATGAGACAATAAGAACAAAGAGTGAGGTTTAGATGGGTGCACACACAAATCATATGCACAGAAGCAGAGACAGCACCAGCTAATTCACTTAATCCCTGTCCCTTCCTCACTGCAACCTCTCACAATATCTATTGTAGTCGACAGCTATCGACCATTGCATGCCATGCCATTAACCTTTGTCACCCAACACATCAGATGACGGAGATGGAGAGAGTTGTGTGTCACGTCTGAGCCAAGCAGCAAAGGAGGTGTAAGCAGAGCTGCAGCATACACTGAAGCCGACGAAAGTCTTACTATAATGAGGCATTCCCTGCTGTCCATGCTTGTCCAACAGGGTGAACTTCATCTTGGGAGGCTCTAGACCTATGGATCCTCTGAATACCAGTCTATGCTTTACCCAGTTCCCTTCATCATTAACAGTTATTCAATGCCCTGTGAGCAATTTTCCTGCATCCTTGGCATGTCAAGGTAACAACAACCTTGGGAAGTTCCTAGAGATCTCCATGCTAATATCCATCCCTCTGGAATATGTAGCCTTTCTTGGAAGGTGCAGACAGCACAGGACCAATGTCCTGGGCATCACCTGAGAGGTGGCACATTGCATTAGTGTCCATAGCCATTTTACATTGCAATGATTAACATCCACAGGACCATACTCAGATGTTTTTATCTCCAGAGCAATTCTGAACCCACATAACATTCTCACTTTATCTTTTCTCCCTGGACTTGCAAGGTTCCTGGACTACTTTTGTGGTCTTAAGAAGATGTTTCTTTAGCTCTACTCTGATTTGCATCAGATATTTTATTGCTTAGCTAGCGAAAAGCTACAAAAGATGCCTGGATTTCTACATCTCTTTCCACAGGCACCTTTTCTGCTATGAACTTCACTAAGTCTTAGCAAAACTAAATGCTCATTCCCTTTTCCACAGCCAATTTCCCATCAACCTATGGGATATAAACATCTTCAAAGGCTTCTATCAAACCTATCTAATCTGGTCAGGGGATTCAAAAGTCATGCGGGTTAGACACACTGGCATGCATACACGAGATCCATTTTCTCAGGAAGCCACGGATGAAGAACAGCTTGTTTACCTTTACTTGAATCAACACATTCATTCTTATCAGCCTGAAGGGTTTCCTCCAGGGACACCTATATTTGGATAGTTGATTTGTTATGAGAAGAAAGAGTTCTTGGCTCTGGCTACCTCTTGGCAGCAGCTACCCACAGTTTTGGGAAAAGGTTTACTTTTGAGTCCCAGCATGATAGAAGGTGACAATAAAAATGATTGTCCAAGCCTGACTTGGAGCTAATCCCTCAAGGAGATTGCATCAAAGCTCCTGCCTTCCTTACCTCCATTCCCAGGGAGGATGGGGCCAGGTCTGAGGGCATGAGGCCTCATGTCTTGAGTGCAACCTGGTCTAGCGGAAGATGTCCCAGCCCATGATAGCAGGGCTGGATGTAGATGATCTTTAATGTCCTTTCCAATCCAAACTGTTCTATGGTTGTATGGGCTTATGATCTGGGAGGTGTAAAGGATGAGGTGAGTTCTAAGGCACTAAGAGCAAGGCTGTTTTACTAGAGAGGAGAAACCTCATTACCTATTACCAACAGGAAGAGCCCAGGCAAGCCAAACCTCTTGACTGACCCAGACTTATCCTCCGTCATTGAGCCACCTCTCAGATCTACCATTAGGACCCTTGATTGAGCAGCATATCTCTCCATCGTACCTTCAGCATGAGCGTGGGATACATGGAGCTCAAGGAAAAGGGGGGAGTGAAACAACTTCTGCCAACCCTCAGCTCCAAGTGCACCAGGAAGCGTGGTAACCCTGCACCTTTTGACATTGATGCTGCCTCAGAGGCTACATGGGTCCCTTATTTAGCTCCTTGATTTACCCAGGACCTGCAGATCCCATACATGGATGCACCATTTAATCCTCATGCCCACGACCCACAACTCTCCTGAAGAAGGATTTCATTAAGCCTTGAGCCCAAACCAAAACCTTCAGTTCCTTTCTTCCAGTAAAAATGAGAAAGAAAAATAGCCTAAACATTTTGCTCCTAATACTTTTTCTTTCTTTGCCTCATGCTGTTGCTCTCTCTCCTCCCCTCTCTGTCTTACAGAAGTGTGACTAATCCTCTTCCTTCCCTTACACTGTTACCTTGAAGGTATTTATAGAGTGTGATCGTGTTCTCTCCTGTGTCTTTCTTCCCTTTTCAACTGGAGATAAATCAAGCTTCCTCAGACTTCTCTCATGTGTCTTATCTTTCATGAGGTCATGCTAACTGCGATGGCAAGGCAAGAAAGGCTTTACCTGTTGGAGGGGATGCTTCAGAGCTGATACAGCTGTTACACAGAGACTGCAAGAAACTTCTGATGGACTCACTTTGCATATGCCCATCCCTGGCCTCTTCCTGAGTCTGCGTCAGTGGGGCTTGTACACACCTGAGTGTGTTAGGAACGGGGGATTTATCTTTTCCTGAACAAACTAGCCAGTGTTATCAGTTATTTTATGTTATCTCATGTCATTGCTCGTGCTCTGCCTTACGAGCTGAAAGCTGCAAAAAGGAAGATGAATGTAAGGGGATGAGAGAGATTAAGATGAAACATGTTTGTCCAACATCTGCAGGTTGTCTGAGAGGGAAAGGGGGGGGGTTACTTAGTTAACCAATGAAACTCAAGGTGCTGGTCCAAATGACCCCGAACTGCCCCATTTACGCTATTAAACTCTCTTCCCCTTCAAAACAGAGCAATCACTTGCAAAACAGCTGGGGATGGTCTTTGGCTTGCGCTGTCTTCTGATCAATGTCCAGAAGATGGTTACTTGGCCATGGCCAAAAGCACTTCAGGGATTTTAATAGGTCTGACCACCAGATTCAAACACCTCCAAAGGCTCCTGGGCACTGTGTGATTTATGAGTGGCCTCCATGACCCCCCAACAGCGTCACCAGCTGCAGGTATTACCAATGAACATTGCAACTGCAGCCTTCAGCTCTGTGAAACAGTTAGAAATTCCCCATTGGATTTCTTTCTTTCGTTTTACCATGGGAAAATATTTTCCCTGGGAAAGATTGGGAGCTCTAAGTTGAAAATCAAAGTGTTTAGTTGTGTTTGAATACTACATTCTCCGTCTTTCTTTTAGTTTTAATTGGGTTTGAAATTGAAATGGTGGCTCCTTGACTGCTCCTTCCATCAGTAGTTCTCTTGTAGACCAAGAAACCTTGGTGTCTTAGATGGGTTCATCTTACTGAACTTCAGGCAAAATGAAGGAAAGGTCTAAAACTGCCACCTTGATTTGTTTTGCAGTCCTTGGAGATAAAAGCAATCTGTAGAGAGGGCAAATGTCCCTCAGGACCTGTCAGTCTCTCTCTTCTGATTTAAAGTTCAGAATACCAGGGGAAAACCAACTGGGATGAAATCTATCTCCTTCTGCCTGCTGGGATCTGTCTAGTGTATGGGGAGTGGGAAACAGGGTCCATTTCTTTTCCTGTCCAGCTGCCCTCCAGGACTTTTTCTGTTTTCTTATTTAAAGCAGGTAAAACAGAACAGAAACATCTGTGCCTTTATTTTAGTCCTCATTTTCCTTTCCCTGAAATTATCCTCAATGAGCCTTTTATTTCTCTCTCGCTATCTTTTATTGCAATATTTACTATTCCTGATTTGTCACTGTTGTTCAGGAGCCAAATTGTATCAAAAGCCCAGTATTTTTCTGGCAGAATGAGTTTCTGTTTTCCAGCCTGCTCTCCTATCAGAGGCTTTTCTTTCTTGCACCCCACGGCTGCTCACATCTCTGTGCCACGTAGCTGAATTCAACCCTTTCTCTGTAGCATCCCACAGCACTAATCCCGGTGCAAAGCAGGATCACTGATCCCCGTGTTGGGGATATGGGAAGATTTTCAGAGCAGATTAGTCAGCTACTGCACTTGAATTCAGTTTCTTGCCCGAGTACCAAAATCAGAGCTGGATGATTGTGTGTGCAGCGGGTGCTGATAAAGTCACATTCCCGATGTGCTGATGAGAAACTCTGATCCCAGCTTGTAGTTAGCTGCTTCCCACAAACACAAATATCTTAGGTCAGACTCTGTGCTCTCACTCGGTTCTGCCTCGCCATCACTTCCTTGCCTTAAAAATAGCCTTATTTTACAGGGTGATGCAGTGAGTGTGCATCGTTTTCCACAACCTGAGGGACACCCAGAAAGAGGTGCCCTAATTCCTCACCTCTGCGCAGCATTCAACCTGCAGATTAAGCACTTTTGGGAGAGATCATGGGATTTCATTTTGTTAATTGAGGGTTTATTTGCTCATTTTGGTTTTTGCTCTACTCCTTCAGATTATAATTAAAACTTATTGGTAATGTGATAGCATATAACAAGCTCAGCCAGAGATTTGGCCCCCCTTGAGTCAAGTACTTCATTTCTAACAGACTTCCCAGCCCATATTATGGATTGGTCTGGCTGCATCTGTAGGGAGGAAGAATGAAGCAATAGCAGGAGAAGGAGATAAATTTCCTTGCATTAGTCCCAGGAGGGTGGTAACTCTGAAGCTGCTGTACCTGGAGCATGTGCCTCCACAGTGATGGATGGGTCCCTGAGCTGTCACTTCGTATGTGCTTTGCCTGAGGAGACTTACATCACCTTTTGCAGATGGAGGAATCCAACCCTTAGGGCTTCCCCAGCCCCAGAGTGGCTCTGAGACCTTCAAAGTCCTACACATATTTCCTCCCAGCTCCTGGATTCCCTATTAAGTTTCATCTGAACCTTCCACCCAGCCTCTCCTTTGCTTCCCATATCCAGACCAGAATCAGCTTAAGACCTGCTCTTCTATTCTCTTCCTGTACCTTCTGGCCCTGATGGAGAAGTTGTAACTTTAATGCAATCTTTGATCTTTTTCCCAAAACATAGGAAGAGCTTCCTAAGGTTGGATCCTAGAGGAAGTTCCTCATCTGGGTCTCAGGTTTTTTCCCTGCAATTGATATCCTAAATCATCATAAAAAGGACATGTTCATTCTTATGGAATAGAGAAAACCAAGTCCAGGTTGGATGGGGTTTGGAGCAACCAAGTGCTCTAGTGGAAGGTGTCCCTGCCTGTGGCAGGGAGTTGGAACTGGATGAGCTTTAAGGCCCCTCTCAACCCAAATTGTTTATGATTTTATTAAATTCTCTGGAACCCAACCGCTATTCAGGAATTCCTCAGGGCAGCATAGCTTATGGCTCTAAGTTTTCCTAAAGCCTAAAAACCCCGACAAGCTCCCAGGTCATCCCATCATCTTCCCAAAGGCAAACCTGCTCTTCTCCCTTCTTTTAAGTAATCAGATACTGTCCTGGTTGAAATCAAAGGTTTTCTTCCTAACACACAGCTCAGGTTCCTTCTCTTTTCAGCTCCTTATGAGGCAGAGAACAGCTCCTTTGCATTACCTTGAATATATTTATAGGCTGTGAGCACCATGGACCCCTTTGTTCCCCACACTGGAAGGAAAGCTCAGCTGAGATGACTCTGCCCGTGTTCTCTCTCTGAAAGATGATGTAGCTATGACCAAGGCACACCAAGGTGTGCAGTTTGTCTCTCAAGCAACCTCTGTGGGTTATGTTCTCTTATAAAGAAATGAAACAGATTGGAAGGGGGAAAAAAGGAAGAAGAAAGAAGAGATATACATGAAATTGGTTCAACTCTTGTGTCAAATCAACTAACTGGCAAGGAGGAGTGTAATTCCTCACCATGCAGAGGAAACACTTAGGACACTCAGCCTTGTCTGGGGCTTTACACAAACAGGTCAAACAGCTTTGATTAATTCCAAGCCCTGTCTCATAATTCAGTGTGCTGGTTTGCTCTCCTCTCCATTAGTGAATAGCAAACACACCATCCTAATCTGCAGACTGTATTACAGAAGATTCAGTGCGCATGGATTTATGTTGCCCTGTGCCTTGTGACATCTTTTTAAGGTGCCTTCTGCTGTACATGCTGAACATCAAAAGAGAACACAGACAGCAACAAAGGGAAAAATGCCTGGTGCTACAAGAGGCATCTGCTCCCTATTTCCAGACTGCAGGTAGCCGAGTCGGCTGTACAATATCTAAGAGATATTGCTGTGAAGGCTGTCATGGGAGATGCGTTTATCTTCACATGCATGGCAGTTAAAATCTCAGATGAAATAGCTAGTCTGTTATTAAGGCTTGTTTATCCAAAGTCACAGAGACGGGTAGTTCTGAGAAGCTATGAGTTTCCCCCTGGGTTTTCCTCTGGGAAAAGACTGAAGAGGTCAGGTCGGCTGCAAGCCAAATCATTGCATCTCCAGACAACACTTTGGGAGCCAGTGTGTAGGTCCTGGACCCTACTTATGGGTGATGCAGATGAATGCTGGACGGGAAGAAATTCAAGTTGTAAGCATGATGGAGCTGATACTTATGAAGGGTTCAGTATGGGCAGCAGGAGTTAAAAACAAGAGCAAAGCATTCAATAAAGGCTGTAAAAGAAGATGAATTGAGAAATTTAAACCCCTTTATGATTGATTTGAGTGCTTATGAAAAATTCTCACGGCCAGGACCACATGAACCCTGTACGAGTGGCCCAGACACCAGGTTTGCTCCAAAAACTGCACAGCTGTCATGCAAGTGAAGGCTGCCTTCCCACGAGGCTGTGGCTGCCCCGTGTTTCCTTTGCTCTGATTAATCAAGAATGATGGCATTTCCCAGGTGGCTGCTGCAGAGGCATCAGCCAGCCCTGCTTGATGCAAAGCTTGAAGCGAAGCCTGATTATTTTGCTCAGATTATGTTCAACTTGCCGTCTTTGAAGGCACCCTGGAGCCCTCCCAAGACCTGGCCTGAACATTTGCTGGGTCTAGTTCAGCTCTGAGCCTTCAGAGACATCAAATCACATAGACAGAGACTCCCAAAGACACTCTTATTGCTGCCTGTCTGGAGAATCAAGCACTTCTCATGGGTACCTCCGACTCCTGACAGGTTTAGCGGCCAAACTCCCTTAAGGCAGAAGAGATTATAGAATCACAGAACAGTTTGGGTTGGAAGGGACCTTCAAAGGTCATCTGGTCCAACCCCACAATGAGCAGGGACCCCCTCCACTTGATCAGATCTTCATCACATATGTGTGATGCCTCCATCCAGGAAGCAAGGATCACTTATAGCTAAAGATCTGCAGTTCAGACAGGAACATTAAAGTTGAGTCTTGACTCAGCTTTCATGCTTGGCCTTTATTTTCATTGTACAAATAAGACAAAGAGAGGAGGAAAACCAAACTCATCAGTTTCTCAGGTCTTAACTCACAGCCCTTTAACATCTGGACCTGTTTAAAATCCCATCCCAAAGTGAACTGCCATCCCTTGGGCACAAAAAATAGATGCTTAGCCTGACGATGTATGAAAGATGAGCCATTTGATCCTGCTTTTGGAAGAAGCAGCATAAAAGCTGCCCCATTCCTTTCTCCTCAATAAACTGGACCCATGAACTTGAAGCCAGATGCCTGCACTTGTGTGTGTGGAAATGACACCCCAGCCCATATGTCAGCAGTAGCGTGGGGAGTGCTGCTAATAGCTCTGTCAAAGTACTCAGTGAGGGAAGGTATTGCAGGCAGGGTTTTCCAGTTGGATTCAATAAATCAAAACCACAGCACAACTATTTTTACTGCATCTTTCAGGCAAAGTTGCTTTCCAGATGGCTTTGGACAGAAGGAGGAACATGAGCCCTGGGGAGCTACCTGTGAAGGAAGAAGAGGGATTCGCATGGAGAGAGGTGACAAGATGAGATCCAAGGGTATGGCCAGGGCACTTTTGAGCTGGGGAATATATACCTTATCCAGTGTGATACAGGGAAGCAGTTTCTCCTCTAATGAGGGCAGTCAAGCAGTGGACCAGGGGCCCAGAGAGATTTGGTCTCTGTCTCTGGGGATCATAGAATCATAGAATAGTTAAGGTTGGAGAGGACCTTAAGACCATCTAGTTCCACCCCTCCTGCTGTGGGCAGGGACACCTCACATTAAACCATGCCACCCAAGGCTATGTCCAACCCGGTCCTTTAAGTCAGATCTGAGCTAGGGTAGAACTTCTTACTACCTCAGCTCCAGTAAGATGCAGGGAGATGCCTGGGCATATTCAACCCTTCTTAACACCTATCAAGCTCACTACAGCTCAGCAATAGCTAATTGTGGCACCACTTGTTATTAGACCCAAATCCTGGAGGAGTTATGGGTGATTTTAATGTGATATGACCTTAGAAGATACTTAGCCTTCCTGCACACTCATTTTTCTGCCCTATGGCAGTCCCAGGTTCTCCTTAGTCGGGACAGATGGTGGCTTCACTGTCTGAAAACGTTTCCTGTTCTCCTTTGTCCTTGTCCTCCATCACCTTGAACACCACTCATGCACACAATTCCCCACTCAACTTGGTTTTTCCTCCTTTTCTATCTCCAGGACCTAATACCCATCCATGGCTCCACATCCCATCCACCTCCTCAAACTCATCCTCTCAACCATTGTTTTCCACTCTGCTTTCACCGGGACTCCATCCCCAACATGCCCATATCTGAACCTTTAACGTTGTGATACCCAAGGAGATGAAGGTGGACCACACAGGGTGATGAAAATGCCTTCCCAGCCCTAATCCTCCACCCGCTATTGCGCACCTCCCATCATCAGTCCATTCAGGCCTGAAGTTCATCATCAGTAGGTGTTGCCAGAGGGGACTTTGACAGATGCACTTGAAACAAGGGAGATGTTCTGAACTGGAGATTGACAAGAAAAAGCTTTTTTATAGCTGGGTTCCTTTCCCTTTTTTCAGTGAATTGTGTCCTAAAAATGCTGTTTTAGCAGGAGAACTGTCTTTGAATCTGTCCTCTCCCACTTCGGGGTTGAGAAGAAAGAGGTCATTTATTCTAAGGAAGCCAAATGAATATAAAGGCCACTGGAAGGAAAAAGAACTCATGGGTCGGAGAGTATTTTTATCGGAAGGTGGGAAACTTGAGCGACATTAAAAGTCCTGCTTAAAAATGACCAAGTGGAAAGTCATAAAAATGAACAGGTCTTGTGTGAAAATGATGAGGGGAATTGCAGGCACAATAGAAATCATCTGTGAAAATTGCCGAGGGAGCAGAGAAGACATTTCTGTCTCCAAAAGCAAAATAGAACCCCATCCACAGTAATTCATCATGATGGTTCGTCCTAACTAGTACTAATTTTTACCCAGCAGTAATTACTATTTAAGGCTCCAGAGTTCTGGGAAAACGACTTTCTGGGTGCAGTGAGATTCTTGCAGGGGGATTTGCACAGTGTTTGAGGGCAGCCTGTTTTAGGGATAAGTTTTATTTCTCCTCCACACCAATACGGAGAGACATAAATATCCCACTCCTATTGATGCAAATAATGGATTGCTCCTGTCAGAACTGACAAAGGCGTTAATTTAAGGAGCGTTTCCCTCTTTCATACACACAGATGCATTTTTCAAGAGAGGCTTTTTTCTTGCTCTCCCCCTTGGAATGCAAGTTCCCAAAAAACCAGGTGAAAATCCACCAGACAATCCCTTGGGTTTGATTGCATCTGTGAAGAGCCTGTGGGAAACATATGCCAGGAATTATGCTAACGATGGAGCGCAATAAAACCTGCTAGGTAAAGGCAGCAGTTGTCAGCAGGAGACAGCCCAGATGTCATTTTGGGATCCTGCTCTCCATTGCAATGGTCCAGAAATGACTCTTGGTCCCACTGGGGACTTCACTGCTGCTTAAACATGAGCCCAGGTTTTCATTCTCATCCTTTCATTATTATTATGTTAGTTCAGGGAGTGATGTGACCTCTGAAAGCTGCATGAGGGATGGGCAAAGCTTTGGTTATAGGTGGAACCCAGTGTCCGTGTAAAATTCATTATATTCTTTACATTTCATCATACCATCGCTTTCCAGAGCATTGATTTTCCATTAAGTCTACCTGGATGCCTCACCACTGTCCTCTGGGTGGGATTTCTATCTAATATCACACATCCAAGCAAATATCAGATGATGCTACTATGAATGTCCCCAAAACCATGTCCCTGTCCCCAGCTATGTGACTCCCTTCTGTCCTTGCTGCTGGCACTCCTGTGGGTGCTGGTGGGACAAGTCAGGGACCTGGTCTACATGAAAAGTGGTTGTGTTTAACTATAGAAGTTGCCTGCTCTGGGCCACCCTGTGCCACCACTTTGCTGGGTATGAAGTGGCAGCAGGAGCTCTCCATCCAGGGTGGATGATGGCGATGAAGCCTAGTCTCATCTTGGAGAGCCCTAATTTCTCCAAGTCCTGCCTTCTCCCACCAGGATCATCCCAAGAATGGCAGGGGACACACATACAAAGCAAGGCTGTGTAGCCTTGTAATGGTGTGCAGCCAGTGATGGAGAAGCTGGGAATTGCCATGCCTGCAGCTGCAGAGGTTGTCATCTCCAGCCCAGTGCCCCCAGTGCCTGCAGGGGAATCTCCTCAGGCACACCTAAATGAGCAGTCCTCACCCATCCATAACACAGACATCAAGAAAACACATAGGGAGCAGGCTGAGGGTGCTGAATGGCATCTGTTGGGGGGGTGCTGAGCCTGCAGGGATCAAATATCAGTTCAGAGATGAAAAGCTCCTTTTGGACACCCCAAGATCAGAAGGCCAAAGGGTGAATACCAGCTGATGGCTTTACTCTGGCGCTAGTGATGAGTATATCCTTAACACCTGCCCACCATTCCCGATTGCATTGCTGACAATGGAGAGCTGCCCATTTGCTCCTGAAGTCCACTTTCTCTAGAGAAAATCAATCAGTGCAGCAGTCAGTCAATCAGGCAGTCAATCAGTGAGGCGGTCAATCTGAATCACTTGGAAAATGGGTCCTGCAGAGACCTGGGCTCCTGCCCAGAAGCCCTGTGTGAGCAGGAAAGATCTCCAGCTCTGAGGGATGCTGAGACCTTCCCCAGCCCAAGGCACAGCTCCAGACCTGGCGGGGCAGCAGCCATCCCAGCATGGAGCATGTTGGCTGCAAAAGCATCCTGGAGCAAAGCGCTCCCTGCCTGGAGACGGTCCCTCTTTAGCGATTGAAATCACAACACACATACAAACACACGCACACACACACACACGCACACCCGTCTTTGGGACTTGCAAGAGTTGCTGATGCTGACATCTAGTGACAGGCAGAGCCGGCAAGAGGGGTTACCTGGAGCCTTGACAAAGATTTCCCCACCGAGGGAAGAATTTTCCCGAGGTCTTCTCAAGGAGGTGGGCTCCCAGCAGGGATGCTCATGGGGCAGAGGAGGCGGCCCGGGATGTTCCAGCCGCTTCTATACATCCCAAGACCTTACCACCGAAGAGGAGGGGAGGATCCTCCCCTTTGCCTCCCTACTGCTTTCCCGGGTCTATTTCAGCACAGAGTAGTTCTGGGTTTGCTATCTCCAAGAGGCACAAGGAAAGGGGGAAATAAAACCTTAAGGGAGCTGTCGGGGTTACAACCAAGCAAAACAGGAGGCTCCGAGCTGGGCTGCAGCCTCTAACCAGGGAATCGGGAAGGAAGCCCTGGGAATTGCAAGCGGGAGAACCGTCCGCTCCGATCTGGGAAGAAGCAGGATCCGAGCGGGATGCTCAAAGCAAGGGTGCTGCAGACCACATCCTGTCGGATACGGCAGCATCCCGAGGGGAACAGCATCTCCCAGCCACGAGGGTGTAGGAAGGCTGCCTTGGGGCTCACACAGGAATAGGGGAGACATCGGGGGTCCTTAACTCCTCGCTCCCCACGCAATAAAAAAGCCTATTTTGGGGGAGAACAAGAGGAAATCTGCAGCAGGAACCCCACAGCGCACACACAGACACAGGCTGGGGTCAGGTCGGCGCGCCGGGCATGGTGCACAACGCTACACAGCGCAACACGGGGCTGCCAACCCCGTAACCCAAAGCCCAAACCCCCAACATATTCCACCTCCATCATCACTGTGGGGCTCCCGGCGCTGTACAAAATCCGTGTCCGCGCCCCCCAACACAATCCCTCCACTCTCCTCTTGCCCCAGCCTCAATTCCCGGGGCACATTTATCCATTTCCACGACAAACAGTACTATCCGGAGTGACAGTAGGGAACATCCCAGCGCTTCGGTCCACAGCAGGGAGATGGGCGATGCTGCCCCGGGGCTTGACACTGCTCGAGGGGGGACGAAAAGGGAAGAACCCCCCCACCCGGCAGGGGGTATCCGACACAACCCCGCAAACAACCCCCAGCAGAAAGTTCTGCCCGCCGTACTACTCACCGAGGAGGATCAGCGTGCAGAAGTAGAAGATGCCCCTCATCCTACCGCTCGGCACGGCGCGGATCACACCGACTCAGCACGGCTCGGACCGACCGGCCCGGCTCGGCTCGGCACCGCGGAGGATGCGCGGAGGCTGGGCAGGGCGAAAGGCGTCCCCGCCGCCCCAGCCCGGCCCCCCCGGGGCTATCGTTCACACCGTGGCCGGCCCAGCCCCGCTCCGGACCCGGGTCATGCCCGCAGCCGGGCTGGGTACCACGGGCTGCCGCCAGCCGAGCGCCGCCGCATCCCCGCAGGGATGAGGAAGGATGGGGAGGGGGTGGGCGCTTCCTCGAAGGTTTAATGATATTATTCTTATTAATGAATTAATTCTCCCCTCTCTTTCAGCAGCAAACTTCTGTCCGCAGCCCTCGCAGCCTTCCCCGGGCCGCAGCCGCCGTCGCTTCGCCCCGGCCCCGCGGGGAGGGGCCAGGCAGCTCGGCCCCTCTCCTCCCCGCCTCCCCGGCCCTCGGGGCGAGGGGGGGATGTGGAGCCTCCTCCAACCCCATGTGTTGGAGCCCCCCAGGTACTGCCGGGGAATGGTCCCTTCCAGTCCCGCGATGTCTTCTTCATCACCCGGTGACCTCCTGGAGGGTCTCAGTACACCACACACACCCGAACACTCATCTCTTTGCAGCCTCTGACAGACCCATCCCCTTAGGGCCTGTGTCCTGGTCTTGGCTGTTTACCGGCAGAGACCCAGGCCTGAAGTCTTGGACCACGTCCATCAATAACACCTTCCATTAGTCCCCTACAACAGGATCACCTTCCAAATCTCCTCCAAGGAAAAGCCTCTGTACATTCAGGTCCATAAATCTCCATCCATGTCCCCACACCTCCCTCTCCACAGTGCACTGACCCTATCCTGCTCCTGCGAGAGACTCCTCACTGTGGTCCCCTGGTGCTTCTCTCCCCCACTGGGATCTACACACACACACACACACACACACAGAGTCATCTCTATGTCCCAGAAGGTCACCCCCATTGAGGAAGCCAAGCAACAGAGCCTGGCTCCTTAATCTTTATGATGAGCGAGCATCGTTTTCCACTACCTCCATTTCGTGCATGGAGTAGCCAAGACACAAATGTGGAGTGGTGGTTTCAGGTCCACCCAGTAATTAACTGACTAACAGAGGAAGAAGCCTCATTCCCAAGTCAGTACTCTGTAAACACAGCCCCTCTCTTCCTCCTCTTAAGGCAGGCTTGTCTCTTCAAAGGTCTTGTCTTTCCAGAGGTCTTATATTTCCCTTCCTTTCCCTCCTTCTCCTTTCCTTTTCTTCTCCTTTCCTTTCCCTCCCTTTCGCTTTCCTTTCTCTTGTTCTCTTCTCCTTCCTTTCTCTTTCTTACCTTCTATTCCCTTCCTTTTCTTGCTTTTCCCTGCTCAGTGCCTATCCCTTCTTTTTCCTCCCTCCTCTCTTTCCTTCCCTCCTTTCTCCCTGTTCATCTCCCTTGCACAGAAGCCCCTCGATTGATTCAGAGCAGCACTGGAGCACTTTTTCCATGCCAAAAGCTCAGGCAATGCCTTTGAACATCTGCAGCTAGAGCTTTCCCCTACTGCTGGGTCAGGGATTTCAGCTGAGCAGGTATTGAAATGCCCTGGGAAGGCTTTTGTACTGGAGCTGTTCAGGGTTCTTAACTTGGTTTCCTCGTGGCATCACCACGTTAATCCTTCTGCAAGTTCTCCTAGATAAAAAAAAAAGGAGGAACTGCACATTTGTATTTCCAATGAGCAAAGCAGAGAAGGGAAACCATTCCTGCAGCCACATGTGGGTGTTCTGTGTCAAGCATAGAGAAGTGGAGAAAATGCTACTTGACATTTTCCTTCTGATTTTCCCTTTCCTCTTGGAAAATAAGAGAAGAAAGTGTGATCCTTGGCATTCCTCTCCTTTGGAAAGCTTCTTCCATGTTCCAGGCTGGAGCTGCTCCTTTAGCGGGTTTCCTAGTCCTCTGTCAGCATTGAAATGCTGTACATAAATCAGTGCCTTTAACAACTGTATTTCACATCTCAAAGGAACATTTCCTCAGCTGCTCAGTGGATGAAAAGAAAGCGTTAAGAAAACCACATTTGGATTAAGAAAGCATCACTGTTGAGCTGAGGTATTTTTGACTTCTTAAGGAAGAGTAGGATTGTGTTCGAGCAAATTTCCAACTGAAACGGCAATGAGATGCAATTGAAACATCCAGCTGGGAAACTGGGGGAATTATTGGATTTTTCTGCTTATTATTACTTTTAATTATTTTGCAGATTCTTTTTTAGTGTTCTATTTTTGAAGGAGCTGTTTGCCCAGGAAAAAAGAATAGCGCTGGAACATATGGGAGGGTTTGTAGGCTCTTTAACAAGCAAAAATATTTTCCTTGGAAAACGTTTGCCCTCCTCTCAGGAATGAGATGTTCTGATGCCCTTGGACCACAGCAGGCGACCTAAGCCTCATCACCCTGCCCATTAAAGAAGGGATGGAATTGGCTCAGTGTCCATCTCCCACAAGGGTGCTGAGAGCAGGGATGGGAGAGCTGGGCTTGTTCAGCCTGGACAAGAGAAGGCTCTTGAAGGGGAGACCTTAGAGCAGCTCCAGTGCCTAAAGGGGCTGCAGGAAAGCTGGAGAGGGGCTTTGGACAAGGGAT
>JASSUY010047762.1:0-10665 GCA_032466535.1 Forpus xanthops
ACTGCCATAGGGATCAGGTACTAGGCTATTTGACTGTGAATCAAGAATTCCTACAATTGGTCAAGAGGGAAAAGAGAAAGTTCTTCAAGACTATTTATAGCAGTAACAGGCTTAATCATCCCTTTCAATTATCAACACCATCTAGATATGTTCCTGTGAACCATCACAGTTCTCTGAAGAGCATCATTTTGCCTTGCAGTACAGTATTGATTGTACAACCACACAAACTGGAGGCTTTAGAGCATGATTGAGAGCAGCAGGACTGCATGGCCTTGGTCAAGAGACTTTCTCTGGGACAGAAAATAGGTACATATGGAATCCAGGGCAAATTGGAACTTTTGCATGCTCCGTTGGGGTCATTAAGTTTCTCATTAGTCTAATAAGCTTTAGCAGTTATTTCCTCGTCTGTTCTTTGCAGAAGAGCAGTAGCCTTAAGAGCTCTGATGCTAGTCCAATTCGCCTACCCCATGACAGGCACCCATCAGCAAACCCTACAAGGCACAACCGAATGAGACCTCCTTCCTCAAAGGAAGGTGGTCATGGACTCTGATTTGACAAGGGTCACCAGTGCTGTGCCATCATGGACTGTGACCTTCATGGGCAGCAAAGCCACGGTGCTCTAACAAGCTCAGGTTTAACAGGACTTGCGCAGTGTTTTACTACTGCTCAGTAAAATACCTTTCAGAAATAGGAACATTACCTCTTTCTCATTGCAGAGATTGCAGATTTTCACACCAAAAAATGGTTTATATACTCTCCATGTGTTCCATTTCTTCTAGCATGAATTACAGGTTAACCTAACCCCACCATGCTATCACAGTTGCCAGTATAACACAACTTTAGGGCAGTGGACATGTTTATCAGTAATTGTTAAAATGCTTCTTTCTGTGCCATCAGCAGAAGTATTGCCAAGGAGTCCAGAGCAGAAGGGATAAATCAGCACCCTTGTGTCATCCCTCCCAACTCACGTTACATGTATATTGACCCATGTAATATCTATAAAGGGATAGGAAATGCTGCTTAAACCAAGACATTTTCATACTTATTTATTAAAGGAAATTGATGAGCATACTGACAGATATTCCTGATAGTAAGTATATTCCTGGAACTAGTATCTTCTGTAAAGGCTTAAAGATCCTACTGTATGAAGAAATGAAGAAACAGCAGACAAATCTTGCTGTCATTCATCTTAAGCTTTTAGACTTAGAGAAAAAAAAACTACAGCTTGGGAAAACAGAAAGCTAAAAAGAGAGGAAGAAGATTTGACAAACATTTATCTATGAGTGGCTGACATAGGGCATAAAGAACAATTGCCCACTATTTCTCAGAAGCTGGAATCTTCAAATTAGATGATGAGGCAGTGGTTCTGAAACAAATGGAGTCTTTCTTTTTTTAAATACCTCATCATAGTATGCTGTAGAAAACATTGCCATAAGGGTATTTTGGGTATCAAGTGTACAAATTGGTCCAAAAATCCACTGTCCTCTCTACTGCCACTTGGAAAAGAATTACAAATTTGAGTACAGATATGAGGCACTGAATAAAATCAGCGTATTTATCTCTAACTACCTTTTAGCCTTTTTAGATCTCAGCTCTGATTGAGAGTTCCTCATGATTTCCATCTGATTTTTAAAGACATCCATCCAATACTGCAGCTTTTTACTGTGTGTTTACCAGTGTGAAGCTTTCATTCTGGAAAGAGGAATCGCCTTAACACAATATTCGGGATCTCTGGAGGTGGAGACGTGTATTTCTAACATTTATGCCAGAAAGACAAGCTGACACTCTATACTAATAAACATATTCTGAAACAACTGCAAATAAACATTTAGCTCAACCTCCTACCAGCAGGTTATTTTTAGATTATTCCTTTTTTTAATAAACTAAAAAAAAAAAAGCCACAAAAAGCCCCCAAAATCTTTTAATCTAATCTTGGCTATATTTTCCCTTTCAATGCCTAAGGGATACGAGATTATTTATAACAGGAAACCTTTGATTTCTGAGCTTTTATTTTTTTTCAGTGTTCCAACTCACACACACACACACAAAAAAGTATGTTAGTTTTTAAGCAAAACCCAAATTGCAACATGCACCCAGGGGTAATTCTCCCATTCACCAGCACTATCCCTGCTGCCTCCTGCTAGCATGACACGGAGCAGAATTTGGTCCATGTAAATGGTTTGAATAATCCCACTCTTAAGAAGTGCAGCCTCAGGAGCGTGCAAATCCATTGGAAGAGTGCCTTACAGGAATAGCCTGAAGACACCGGTGACAGACACATTAAGGATCCCCCTGGGCATTTGAATTCCCATTAGCATGGTCAGCACAAGGTTTGCATGCAGGGTTAAGGCAGGGAATGAACATCTCCCTGACAACAGCACAACTGTAGGGTCCCCCTGGTCCCCCCAAGGTCAGTAGAAAGTTTCTCACTGACTTCGGAGGTTGGAATTCAGGCCATGAGAAGCTTGTATATGGCACTAAACCCTTTTTCCACATTGTACAACATGAATGTACAGAACAGTAATTGTAAAATTCCACTTTGGCTCTTGTGGAGGAGTCTCATCTCCTCAGCACTACCCCATCCTCTCCAGCCTCATCCAATGTGTTTGTGACCCTGAGCTTGAACAAGTCTATTGTAGCTCTGGCTGCCTTCTTTTTAAGAGGACCTTGCTCCACTCTTCCCACCAAACTGTACTTGATTCTTATATCTATAAGCTAGGCATCTCCAATCCCCACATAAAGAAACCAGTGCCTTTTCAAGTGACAGATCTCAGTCACTGCATGAGACAGCATAAGCGCAGGGCTTTGATCCAGTTTGGTGATCTGTGCAGGCACAAGTATGCTGTTGTTTTCAGTAAAACTTCCCCTAAAGAACACAACTTAATGGAAAAAAATGCTGCTGACAAAATTTCAACTGCATGGGAGCTTGTCCAGCAGAGATTATTTCAGGATCAGGTGTTGAATCACTATTTCCTCGCAAGTTCATCAGGATCTGCAGTGATAGGATAAGGGGCAATAGGTTTAAACTAAAACAGAAAGAGTTCAGGTTAGATATGAGGAAGTTCTTTACTGTGAGGTCATTGAGACTCTGGAAAGGGTTGCCCAAAGATGTGGTAAATCCTTCATCGCTGGCAGTGCTCAAGGCTAGGCTGGACAAAGCAATGGGTGACATGGTCTAATGTGTATTGTCCCTGCCCATGGCAGGGGCTTTGGAACTGGATGGTCTTAAGGTCCTTTCCAATGCAATCTATTCTGTCTTTCTGTGATTCTTAAAGCCTCTTTGATGTCTTGGTCATGGAATCATGAGGAAGGAACCTCAAGGATCATCTGGGTCCAACATTTCTTGGTGAAGCATGACTTACTCTAGATGCCCCAGCACTTGGTCCTTACAAGGGCTCAGAAGAATGGTATTCTTGTTATGAGAGATTAATTCTTTTTTCTTGGAAATTTCTGATTTGTTTAATTTAACACTTAATAATGTAGCTGAAAGCAAAATGAGGACAAGAAGCTCCTCAGTGGATAAGAATTTACTACCAGGTCCTGTCACTTCCATTGGCAATTTCTTTCTAGTGATAAAATATACACTGAGAAACATGAGTGAAACTGAATGGGAATATGTTCATAGAGATTGGCATCAAAGTGTAAGTGATTGCAGACCTGGGAAAGTTAAAAAAAAAAATCATGCAAGTTTCCTGCAAGTTTCAATGCCTAGAAAAACAGGAAAGTTTCTCTGCATGTTTTAAAGAAATATATATAAATATATATAAGTATGCAAAATTAGGTCTTTGCAGATGGTATAATGAATGGCAAGCTCAGCTTATGAAGGGTAAATCAGATTTCTGCACATGGACATTTTCCTTTTCCTGCATCTGAATTTTAAATGGGTTTTAAAGACATTTAACCAGACCCTATATAATTTCAACCCCGATATCTTCACACTGTCCCTTTTAATCTTACGTTAATTATTGTTATGAAGAATGTGATAATGTTTTTTCTTTTGCTGGCAAGCTGAGAAAACTGATTTTATTACTGGTTTAGCCAGGCACTTTTTCAAGCAGTTGGGCTGAGCCTAGTGCCAAATGTGGTCTGGGGCTGGTTGATCTTTTGGGTTCCCCACTGACGTGATGAGGATGGGCAGAGGAGGCTTCAGAGAAGATGCTGCAGCACATCCCTGGCTGCACCAGCAAGAATCTTACCTCTGACCCAAACATTCCTGGCTGTTTCTTCCCTTGCATTCTCAAACACACAGAGACAGTGACTTCTTTCAATCATGACAAGAACTGGAGTCATTGCACTTGTCCAGCACAGAACCCACAGATGCAGGATCAAAACTTGATTGATCTGGTTGAATTTTAAAGAAGTAAGAATATTATTAGAGCACGAGCTTACTCCTCAAGCCTGGATGGAGGCTTTTCAGGGACAGAGAAAAGATGTGGCAAAGATGTGACAGATAAAGATGTTATTTGTCCCATCTTGTCAAAGTTACAGCCACTTCGCAACTGCACTGACTAGTTTGCACATGAGTAGAGGCTTGACCCAATCTGGTTTCCTCATATTTCAGAGGTGGTCACCTATCAGCTAGGAAGTCAAACCCACAGATTGGAATAAACCTTAGAAGATTGCTTTTAACTCACAACAGTTAGAATAATAAAAATAAAAAGGCTGCACTGAGCTCTGGCAAAAAAAAAATTCTTTTAAAGTTTAGTTCTTTTCTTTCCCCATGAAAAATGATGGCTCCCCCTGCCTTTTCTTTACCTTTAATCCCAGCAATGCTGCATTCATTCTAACTGACTACGTACTTTCCTTCTCCTCTCCCTCCCTCTTTCATCGGAGCATTAATGAATGGGAACATTTTTCTTACTTTCAGAGGCATTGCGAAAAGTTTCAAAGTAAATTCTCTGGAAGCCCAACAAGAGCCCACACTTCCCCCTGTAGTATGTTCATGGCAAGGAACCCAGCAAGGAGAAATCACCGTGACCCCATCCTCATCAGGAAAAATAAATACGTTTTCTTCCATCTGAGCTGCAATTCTGCGTGGAACAATTTAAGCTTCTCCTGCCACCTCCAGGCATTGAGGTTTGTAATTGAAATCCTGAGGAACAGAGTTGGCCAGCAGACAAACAAGAACCTATCATCCTTGTGCATCTGCTTTGCTTTTTGGATGATTTAGCTGGCCAATTGATCTTTGCTTTTCATTAATATTTAATTCCAAACCCCTTCCTCCTGAACAGGGCAAGGTGTTGTAAGTGTTACTCTTTGGAACCAGGAATGAAAGCTTCCATCCACCATGCCCCTCTGTTGAGCTACCTCCAACACAGCCTGGAAAGATTGCTCCAGGGGGAATAAGGAAACCATCTGGTTTCTTGGGATGCTTAAAGTGCCCAGCTTTTCTGCCAGAAATAAGCTGATCACTGCCAGCTTTAGCAAAAGGCTTTCCAGTGTGATGCCTGCCTATTAGCAATTAGGCAGATAGGCACAACCTTGTGCATCTTCAAAGCTGGTCCTGTTTTGACAGGCTAGAGGACCTTCGGAAGTCCCTTCCAACCTGAATTATCCTGTGACTTCTTTATCATAGTCTCAATGTTCATAAGGTGATAAAGCCCAGAAGCAGGCACTGATGCGCAACGCTCCAGCCCAAAAAGGAGTCAACGTGTTGTGGAAAATCACTTACAAGTAAGACTTCAATCAGAAGAGTGGGGAGAGGGAGGCTGGGGAGAAATAACTATAGAAACCTGGAATCATTGAGCTCCAAACCTCCAGCACCCAAACCTTTTCAGGGGACCTTCCAAACAACATCTGTGACTGAAATGAACCTAAATCCCTCCAAAGAATACACATGCCTAAATACAAGAAGCTGGCAGGTACTGGCAGGGCTTTGGTAAACTCTTGCAGACCTCCTGGCTTATTTGCAAGGTGCTTAGCTACTATAAACAGCTGCTTTTTTGTCCACGAATTGTATCAGGAAAGGAGTAAAGAGCAGGACAAAAGCAAGGAAACTTGGCTTGAGAAAAGACCCAAACACATCAAGATGAAGAAACTGTACAGTGCTTGGAGTTGGCCTCCATCCTCTGCTCCCCCTTCTTAGGATAGTGCTAGACTACCTCAGACTTGTGCTGATACTACTCATCCAACCAGGTTTGGTGACCATGACATTATACTCTAAGGAACAAAATTGAGTGATAATCCCTATTAAAATTAGCTGGAAGCTATTCAACACATGTTTTCCCCTTTCCAAGACAGTGAGGCTTTGACTAACCAAAGGTATCTGGGAGAAGTCATTTGCTTTCTCTGGGCTTGTATTTTTCATTGAGTTTTTTTAATTCATTCTATTGGTAGAATAAAAACCAATATTCCTCCAATATCAAAGGTCCAGATAATTTCTATGCCCCATTTCTCTTTCTTTTGCCTTTCCCTGTCTTTTTTTATTGATTTTGAACCAGTTTAGGGTTGAAGATGCCCAAACCAGAAGAGTTTGCACGTTCTTCCACCTGTGTGCCCTGTTTTACCTTCAGAACTAGGAGCAACCCTTGTTGACGGCTATGAAAACCTTGCATATCTACAGACATCCCTGTCCTTTCATTAACTGTCTGCTAATTAAGGTGCAGGCAACTCCTCATGAACAATGTTATTGGAGGAAGGTCTCTGGTTTGTCACAACATATCACAGGGAACTGGCAGAAAATAACCAAGTTGTGTTGGATAGAAAGACTTCAATTTGGTCCTCCCACTTTTCTAGCTCCAAAGTTCTCTGTTTTACTGTCTTGGACTCTGACATTTTTGATGCCATCTTAGGGAAAAGAAAAAGAATCTATATACACACATTAAAAAAATGTGAAAAAATGATCATTTTGCTGCACTGTATATTCTACCCCAATGAGCACTTTAACAGATGTAAATAAAACCAGCTTTTCCTCTTCTGGCTTGTCCCATGAAGCTTTAGTTGGGCCTCTACATAATCCATGGGATTTCTGAGGCTTTTAGTTTTAACTAAGTAATTTGTACGGCTGCCTGAGATGCTTCCAAATGTGCGGTAACTTGAGTTTGGTATGCTCCCAACCACCTAATTAAAACCATGGAATAAATTCATTTGGCTTAGGTGATTTTTAATTCTTCTTTCCTCCTCCTTTTATTTTTTAATCAAAAGAAACCTTCTGAGTCACATATCTAGGGGATTATTCTAAACAGCACTTTGGAAAGGGCACACTCTGGAAATCCTATATAGCAGCGGAGGAGAGTTGTCACGCATGTGTGTAGAGCTCGTTTAGACTGAATGCCAAAGGTTATGGTACACACAGGAAAAAATCAAATTGCTTGTGATCCTCCTTTTACTGCAGCATCCCTTTCAGGATGATGTAATGAGGAAAAGAAGATTTCCTCTTCCAAAGCCTTAATGAGGATTTTGGAACAACTGAAGAAGGAGCAGCCCTGGGGGGCCAAGTGCGGATGTCAAAAGTGCTTGAAGAGTATCAGAGGAATGGTGCTCTTTGGGGCACCAGTTCTGTGCACAGATCCAGAAAAAACCCATCTACAGTGGGAGCAGGGAAGAGCTTCATCCAGAGGAAACCTACAGTCTGCTGCAGGCAGCCCTTTATGGGGAGAAACTTGAGCAACATGATGCAAAAGCTTTTCCTCTAACACACACAGTCTATTTGGAAGCAGCAGCCTGTGAACAAGAAATGGCTTTCCCCCTTTCTGTGTTGATATAGTCAACAATCAAGATCTGTACTTTTTGTTGTCATTGTTTGGTGCAATAACACACAGATTGAAGTTTGGTTTTCACGGTATCTGGCTAGGCGTGTTGACCTGATGTGGATCAAAGACTACATGGTAGAATTAAGCAAATACAATCAGTGTAATATGATTCATTCTTGTCCTGCTGAACAGATGTTTGAACAGATGTCAGGTAAAAGAAAAAGTGCCGTGGAATTAGTACCTTATTCTAAATTAATGTGTTTAAGAGAAGGGAGCAACTTTATTAATCCAATTTAAGGTGAAGGAGAGTATTTGTGACTTTGGTTACTGGGAAGTTACCACCTCTTTGCCTTTTAGTGGCCAGCAATCACTAGCTTCCCTATCAGAAACACAACAATGTTGGTGGATTAGTATGCTCTCCTATCAACCTTCTCTACTTAAATCTCCACCACCTTGGGAAGCAATACTGAAGACATGAAGTAAGTAGACGTTTGTAAATGTTGAGTCATTATTAGCCTACAATCTGAGGAAAAGTTTTGGTCTGGATTGTGTTGTGCAGCTGCCATCCTTATATTCTGGGGAGCTTCTTATGTTTCTTTTTTGCTGTTTGGTGAACATGGTAGAAAACCCTAGCTTTTCCTGGCATTTCTCAGTCAGCATTAAAAATGAGGGAGTCCTATTATGTACCTGATTAGGCATATAATTATAGTAACTGGATGCAAATCTAGTAATTATGGAAGCAATGCTTAGTTAAACACTTCTTTAGCCATGTATCTACAGACTTAGTAACCACACAAAGATCCTACCACCCAATTTAAAGTCTATAGACATGGCTAAATCAGACCTCTAGCTTCCACACTATGCGTGGCCAGGAATGTTTTTTCAGCATTTAAAAGCTGTGCCTCCTTTGTCATGGAAAACTCCACAAACACTAAAAAAGAACTAAAGAAGAAAAGAAGCCGATAAAAAGTGCCTTGGAAAAGTGCCTGGAGATGACTAGCCCATCTCAAATTCTAGATATTCAGAGGGAAATTGCCTGGCCCACCAGAGCAGCAGTGCAAGACAGGTCGGTGGAGATGGGAAGTGAATTTCTTATGTATTAGTGAAATTCTTGTTTGATTAGATTGTAACCAACTGATGGGAAAGACCCCAGGTTACAGACGGCCTTTCCTTACCAGTTCTATTTGCTGGAGAGCTGATGTACTCCAGTAACCACTCTTTAAAAAGGAGGACAAACCAAAACAAATAAATGGGAAGGTTTGGGGTGACTGCTCCTCCACTCAGCACTTTTGTGTCAGAAAGGAACATCAAGCCCTTAATCTTTGAGGGTCATTAATTTCTTGAGGGATCCTGGATGGCTTCCCTGCGAATCTCTGTGGAGATGATTCTTTTTATAACTATCTCATGTCACTGGGAAACATTTCTCCAGCCAGCACATTCACTCAGCCACCAATGCTGCCTGACATTTACCCTGTGATGTGGCTCAGTTAACTTTGTCTGGCTAGAGGCATCCACATAAGGTCATTCTTTGCAAGAACAAGTAATTCCACAGACACATTATATTAAGGCACCAATTCTTGGGAAAACCATGTTTCAACCAAATTGCTTTCTCTACTACTCATTACCCTCTCCCCATTCTATTTGCCATCAGAATATGTTACAGCTCTGTCCACTGCACACAGAGAAGTTCAGATATTTTGGTAACCTTTTAACTGGTAAACACATATAGATATGAATCGCAAGACTGTGTTGTGGGGGTATGGATCTTCCTTCAACTATAGGGCTTGGGAGTTCAATTAGGAGAAGAGTCTGTATCAGGAAGCAGAACCATCTGATGGGCAAAACCCTTCCTAATTCAGACTTGCTATTCTGCTAAGCCACTCCAGGACCCTCATCTTATCACCTCACCTCTACATGTGCCAAATTCCTTCCTATTAATTTATTTTGCCTATTCCAGAGTCTGGTCCTAAAGCCAGCAAACAGGCTGGGTACAGGATCCAGATGCAAAAGCTCCTACCTGGGCTTATTTCCAGCAGTATATCTGTAAAAAGGTTTTGCTGAAGAAACCTTTCAAAGAGCAGCTGAGGGCACAAATATCCCCACTTTGTTGTGCTTCAGAGCAAGCTGAAAGAATCCCTTTAGCAGAGCAGCATCCCTTCTGTGATCTGGGGACCAGTTTCTGTCCTGCTTTTACCCAGGAGGTGCAAACATAACTCTGCTGGCTGACGGCGACCACAGTGGTTATTTTAATTTTCAAAACCAGAAGAGAGACAGAAAAGAAATGCTCCAGGCAAAATTCTTGCACATGAAGAGCTCTAGCCCTAAAGGTGTGATGAAAGCATAATCCTGCACATAACCCTTAGTTCTGCTGCCTAAAATAATACTCCAGGATGCTGGCAGGGGAATACTATGCTTCCTGTGAGTGTTTCAGTTCACATTCTCCCAAAAATAACACAGCGACTGTTAACACCTGCACTTTTCAACATTTCCTTGCTAACAACAAGGAGATTAATGGGTTCCATTCAAAAAGACCTTTTTGACCTCATTTATGATGTTGAGAAACTCAGGAAATTTCTTGCTAATCCAAACCTTGATAATCCCAGTATCCTTCAAAAAAAAAAAAATCTCTGCCAGGGCATACAGCAGGAGAGCTGTTTTATCAAGGTAGAATGGGATTCACAGGACATCACAGCAGGTGGATCCCTGCTTTAAACAGAGAAGAAAAGCAGGAGGGGTAAGCAGGAATAGAGATTACCCAACTTGCTGCCCAGTGGTGGAGACCACAGGAACAACTTCATTTGACCAAGTTTTAACTCCCATTTTGGAAAGCCTGTGAAGATGGGAGGCAGGGAGGGATTCCAGCAATTCCCCTGGGGAGCTGCTTTAATCCAGTGATCCCTAGCAGGATTAGACCAGGCTAATCATGCTGACAGATGCCAGAGTAATTCTTGATCCAGCAGCCTCTGATGGCTTA
>JASSUY010047763.1:0-52876 GCA_032466535.1 Forpus xanthops
CAGAGCATGAAACTCAGAAAGTCCTCTGCCAGCCTAAACATTCTAAGCCATAACTATAAACACTGGTGCTATCAGCATTGTTCCCAAGCCAAAAACCAAAATCACAGTGCTGCACCAGCTACTACTTAAAGGAGAGAAACAACTGCTGCTGCTGAACCCATGACAAAAACGAATAGTGTCTCTATAAATATTAAAACTCAGCAGACACAGCAAACATTTTTGATGAATGATTACTTGGCTTATCAAATAAATTTGCTTCAGCACTGCTTTTTACTCTTCAGCTTTTACTGAACTGTTGCATGTTTGGTTCATGTTCTGCTCTAGGCAGGAATCTACGTAGAAACTGCATCACAGTTCAACAGTATTGATGAAAACCACATTCCAGGCTCATACTAAAAGATGGCATCTTTTGCCACTGCAAGGGTAAAACACGTTACTTTTCTGAAGTATCATAAATAAACAGCGCAGTGAGTTCAAGATATTATGAAAACATGAAAAATACTCTGAAGTCTATTTGGAGAAAGCATAATTTCTTCTCAGATAACCATCAAATGTTCTGTTCCGGGCAGAATTTTACCTTTACTACTTTCATGCTGCATCCCACCACACCACTGATTTTTTCTTCTGTCTGGATGTGTTCAGTTATCGTACATGTCTGAGTTGTAATTATCTTTTCTCTCAAGATGCACAGCACTTCACGTTTCCTTTCCATTACTTGTTGCAGTAAACTACTGTTTAGATTTATTGTTCTGAAAAGAAAAGATGCCATTAACAACATAAATACTGAATTGAGAGCAAAATGTTTGCTTAATTGCTTGAAGAAGCATTTATTGTAAAAATAACAATGGTTTCTGTACGAGCAATCTCCTCAAAATCAATACGTCATCTTTTGTTATTCGGTAGCAGGAGATATCTGTATTCCACAGGAAGTCCTAACACCTGCACTGAATTCTTGATTCCTCACTCTGAGCAAAAATGGCAGTTGCCTGACTACTATTTAAGCAAAAAAAGAAAGGGAGAGGTACAGTAAGTCTGGTAAGTTTAAGCTTCTAGTGTACTACAAAACCAACCAGCCAGGCTTATAGACACTGGAATGAATCCTCAGGTAAAGTGAACTCACGCTGACAACACAGCCATGGCAGGCGATGCTGGCTAACCATTTATTCAGTCTCATGTTAGCACAAACAGTGTCAGTAAGTCAATGGCTCCCACCCTGCAGTCTTTACTCCAAAGAATTATTTCTACCGAAAAGGCTACTGGGGAATACAAACAAAAAACCTGTGCTCATGGTCCGTATTATGAACTCCCTGCAGCCTAGCACACTACTGCATACATTACACATGCACACACATAATGAAAATACCTATAATAGTGTAATACATAAGCACGCGATATAATAGTATCAGCCACACACCACAAAGCTCTGCTCAGAAAGCGTGAAGTTGCAGTCAAGTTACTTGAAGTCAGGAAACAAACAACAAGCATTCTTCCAGTCTGGTTAATTTCTCTTTCTGTAATCAAGCCCTATTTTCCCTTACAATAGTTCTTGGGTTTATGCCTCTTACCTGACCAGGCTAAGTCTCGTTCCTCATTCCTTCCTTCATTTCAGCTTTGTTCCACAGCCAGCCAGCTCACTAGCCCCACCTCGTGTAACTTCTATCTTTTATCCTCAGACGACACGAGCTGTTCATGGCTCCCAGCCTTTGTCTCCCCTCCTTCTCACACTTTATTATTACCACTTCCCAGCCATGTGGCCAAACTCAGCCTCATTTATGTCCTTGTCACCAGCTAGTCCCATCACCCCTGCCTTTGTACATCCTTCTACCGGTCACAGCATGCCATCAGGTGCTCCTCAGCAGGGGAGGTGACACGGGCTCCTTCATGCCCAAGAGCTGATGTCCACACTCACCTGGACTAGGACAGATTGGGATGACCACCACTAGGAACGCTGGTTTGGCATCTGAAGGCCCTTGTGCAGGCAAAGGACTGTCCTGAAACACTGCCACCAAATTCCGAGTCACCAGAATCCCTCCTTGAGGGATGAATAGCACACTAACAGAGCGATTACCTCAGTGCCAACTCTCACACCTTGCCATGGATCTGTTTCAATGTTCACTTAGACCCTGAGCTGGCTGAGTGGGATCAGCACTGATCAAGTACTTTAAAGGGCTGGATGAGAAAACAAGAGATTTCATGGATTTTGGAACTGGAAAAGATGACTGGAAAAAAAAAACAACAAACCAAACCCACTATAAACTCCTGTGCTATTCCCCAGTGTAACCTCACAATTTGCAGTTAATGATTGGGACTGTCACAGTCAAAAGAAAAATTAACTGTTGGAGAAAGCTCCTGCCTCCAACTTAACACATCATCCCTACCTCACACCATAATTCAGTGTGTGTGTTTAGATGCCGCAGGAGATCCTCCTGAAGTTAGGTTCTTCTGCTCCATCTACGGAAGTGAACTCCCAGAAACAAAGAGAAAAGATTATTTTCTAACAAAAGATGACAAAATTCACTATCTTGGCTTCTGGGTGTCAGTGGGCTTTATGGTAACAGTTAAAGCAGCTCCTTAACTACATCTAATTGACTAAAATGTGTCAATTACAGTATACTTTTGCAAAATACTCAGTGGAGGTCCTCACATGAGATGTCAGGTTTTCTACAAACAGGTAACTTGAGCAAGACAGTTGGAAGATTAAAAGATTCCAATCCCTGGTTCAAGTTATTCAGTCCTTTCTCCTCCTTATTACTGTAAATGGCATTTATTCATGGAGCTAAACGGCAATTCCCCAAACATGTGACAAAGCCATGTCTGACTTGGCCTTGTTTAAATAGAGATATCTTTATATTTAATTGAAAAGTTTTAGATTTATTAGATTCTACAAGTTTGGATTTATGCAGTCTGCATAAGTCTGAAGTCAGCTTGGGTCTTCATTAAATTAAAAATATCCTGAGGCGATTTTTGATCTTTGGAGACTTAATGCTTATATGAAAGTTCAATCAGTTGGAATGAACTGTCTGGAAACCTTAAAGTTGATTGTTTAACCAAGAGAAAGAAAATGCCTCTGAAGCAATGCAGCAGCCACCAGAAAAGCCCCCCTAGACATTCCTGAGCTTATTAATATCTTTTCTCTTTTGGTGCAGAGCCATGCTTTATGCTTGGAATGCAGTGAATCTTTGGGTTAAGCAAAAATTGAAATGTCAAGCAATCACAAACATCACTGCTCTTAAAAGTGTCTGCCAATGCAGAGCTATTAGTTATCACCATAACAGACCATCAAGCCTATCATACACTTCACAGTAATTATTTATGATTCTGAAGAGGTGTGCTAAGCATCTTGAAAATACAAATTAATGCACTAAGAACTTGCAATTTTAACATCTGACCTAAGAAACCAGAGAAGAAATGCAATGAAGAAGCACAAAAGCAATTTGTCATTTGCTTTCACATATTTTTTGCCTGCTTCAAAGGAAGACAAACTCACCAGATATTCCTGAAAGTTCCAGCAAAAGAAACAAAGCAATCAGAAGTAGAAAAATGCAGATTAAATTAAGATTTGCTGGGTTTGATGGAGTATTAACATAAGAAGTGTATGGAATATGATTTCAACCTATCAAAATGAAGTACCGAAATAATTCAAGAGACTTTTTCTTACATCAGGGAACTGAGATGCTTAGTCTGGAGAAGAGAAAGCTCAGGGGAGACCTTACTGCTCTCTACAACTACATGAAAGGAGAATGGAGAGAGAAGGTGGCTGGTCTCTTCTCCAAACTAACAAATGGTAGGACTACAGGAAATGGCCTCAAGCTACACCAGAGGAGGTTCAGACTCCGTATTAGGGAAAATGTCTCCAATGAAAGGGTAGTCAGGCACTGGAACAGGCAGCACAGGGTGGTGGTGGGATCACTATACCTTGAAGTGTTCAAAAACCATGCAGTTGAAGCCCTCAGTGATATGGTTAAGCAGTGGACTTGCCAGTCCTGGGGTAATGGTTAGACAGATAATCTCAAAGGTCTTTTCCTACCTAGTTCATTCTATGATTATTATGTTCCCAGTAGGCCTGGCTCAAACCCTCTCATGCTCCTGCCTGAGGTTCAGATGCAGAACTAACAGCAGAGTGGCAGAGTGAAGGAGTCAGAGGACACAGACAAGTAAACAGGCCTGCTGAAGAAATTTCTGAGGCAATGCTGCATAAGCTGCCACATGACTGGAGACTACCCTGAGACACTAAAACAAGGGTACACAAATACCTGCTCCATCCCTGATATAGCACTCCGACAGACACTACATCTCACAGTTAACTTTGGGGTCCTCTACACAGAGCTGCATTGTGTCAGAGACACAGCTGCTGCCTCAGCATCAAGATTCAAGTGACTTCGGTGGGATACATTCAACTGTAAAGCCAACGGAAATGCTCTCCTCTTCCCACTAGGTTTAGTGAGTACCAGATTCAGAGCTTTAAAACACATACCCCTACCACAGCTACAGATGCCTTTTATTTTAGGACAGCACACTTAAATGCTCTCCTCTAGTCTACTGGCATTGAATTTTCTATCATAAAACTCCCTGGAGTCCAGGACTGTGTGTGGGCACATCATAAGTTATTACTGCAGCACAGCCTGTGGAAGGCAAAGCATTCTGCTCTTCTCAGCAACTCAAACAACAGACAACATGAGGTAAACAAATACCCAGCTTATCTAAATTATCACTGAAAATAGTCATCAAGAGCAAAATGCAACAGGGTTAAAGTCTGACAATCCGAGCAGGGCTTAAGCTATTGCAGGGTAATGGCCACTGCACCTGCGAGTGTATTTTTGCAAGAGCTGAACTCATTTGCCAGCATAACACCCTGAATATCAAGAAAATATCTGAATAACAGAGGTGGTTGAGTTAAATCCCTGAGAATATGTGCACGCAGGCACACAAACTGCATTGCGTATTTTTTATTTCACAGGTCACATTTCAGAGCTTTTATTTCTGTTCTACAATCATCACTCCCATCATCTCTTTCACCGTCTATTGTACAGGATCCTCACAGATCTTGTACGACCTGTACTACATCACTGTACTCCTTCCCACCTTATGAAGTTGAGCTGAAGTACTCCAAAAGTTACTAAATAAAAAGTTAATATATAAAATACAATGAGATGTTGGCTTGCTAAGTCCCATTATCAACACACAGAGTATGAGCCTGTGTAAATACAGATCATTTAAAAGATGAAGATTATGGTTTTTTGACTGTTTGTTCTGCTTAAATATCCTTCCTGATGTCAGTGATTTACTATACTGGAAGCTCTATAGGTCAAACATGAACAGAAAAGAATCTGAGTTTTGATCACAATCTCCATATAATTGGACTGAACACTTCCACTCTCCTGTAATGCAAAAGCTTTCTTTTATTCAATTTTTTTCTGCTAGCATGTGGAAAGCAGTGGAAAATAGAGAGGCACAAATGCAATTTGCTGCAGGCTGGAACCAGAAATGTAGGGAGAAAGGCAGAAACCATGGAAGACAAGAGAAAACAGACAACATCTGGCAACAGAGCAGCTTCTCCCAGTTAGGAGAGAGCAGGAGCCTGCTATAAACTCCACTGCAGAGACTGAGGGTCTTTCAGATGCAGAATTTCTGACTGGACTACTCACAAAGGACTCCCAGTTTTTTATCACCAGCAAACTTGCTTAGGTTACACTCACCAATCCCATCACCCAGATTTCTAATGAAGACAGGACTGGACCCAGTACTGTCTTCCCCTGGGGTACATACACCATTAGTCGGTGACCTCCAATTAGACTTCGTACTACTGCTAGACATGCTCTGGACCCAGGCATTCAGCCAGTTTTCAATCCAGCTGTTTGTTCATCCAGCCCATACTTTAGCAGCTCCTCTATGAGAATCTTATGGCAGGAAGTGCTGAGAGCCTTAAAAAAGAAGATGGAATATACTCTTTAATCCAGAGCAATCTCACCAAGTTAAAGGCATAAAACTTTGACCCAAAATCGGTATGTTACAGTACTCTGTCATTTAGCAACCACACTGTAGTGTGAAAAAGAATAATGTAAAATAAAATATGCTGACTTTATATACCTATAAGTACCATTTAACTTGATTTTTAAATTCTGTATTATGTTAATAAGTGCATGCAGCATTTACAATGTCATTGCTTCTGCAAACCAGGCAGGATTTCATCCTGCACCCTTCAGCTGTTACACCTTTTCAGAACAGAAGGGGCAATGCAGCATTACAATCGAATTAACAGATCAGTAGGACTCTCCTTCAGAAGGTTCACCTAAGAAGTGACAGGAGCCCGATCTGCTGCCACTGAGGACTTCCAGCTTGCTGAACCTTGAACACTCACATGACTCAGTTTAGAAGGCAGGGCTGCATTGGTTTAGAATTTTCTGCTCTTTATCTGCAACTTCCATTTAAACAGCCTGACACAAAGAACAACATTTTAAAATGCAGCTTAATTACACTATATGTGTAGCTCAATCAACAGAACAGTAACTGATCAAACAAGCATAAGGAATGTATGTCATTCGATGACAACAAGAACACACTTACTTGAAACTCCCCTCACAAGAACTGATGGGTAAATATCTATCTTTGGATGATCCAAAAATCACTAAAATTTGTAGGTGCCAGCACTCTACAATACTGAATTCCTATATTCCATACAATGTTCCACGAACAAAGACAAAAACTAGGAGCTTGGTCAGAATCCACCATAAATCACAGAATATTTATGAATCTGGGATTTCATTTGTAAAGCATTACCACAATTTCCAGTGAGCCCTGGCATTTGTGCTGAAGGAAAAAAAAATATACATTCTACTATCCTCATCATTTCCAGTTACCTGGCAGAAGCCAGACTGACTGGGTATCAATTATACACTTTGCATAATAAGCTTTAATAAGCTATGAGCATCTTTTCTATGAACTCAGAACTAGCTCCTTGTAGCTAGAAGGCACACATTAACCTCATCTACTGTTACACTCGGATTGGTGTAGAGCTACTGATTTTACACATACACAAAAAGACATTATATTTCTAAGCATGCAGTTACATTTAGGATTATCACCCCAAGATGTGATGAAGAAAATCTGATTTGCTATGGGAGGTTATTTGTTTGAACACAATGGTAACTCACTGCAGAAAGCTAAATAAAAGCTTAGTGATCTAAATCAAAGTTATTCTTGTTTGGTTTTCTATAGGACTCTACCTAAATCCCGACACTATTTTTCTGGTACTAGATGCATACTAATTTTACAGGTCTGGTATGTACATTTAGCCCAATATTTTCTGCTTTTAATAAAGCATTTAGTGCAGAGACAGTAGGTGCTTTATTAGAATAAGCCTGTTGACTTGTGAATGCTTACAATATGAAGAACAGCAGCCACTTGTTCCTGTGAAAACGGATTATTTCTAGAACATCAGTGTATCTAAAGCAAATTTACAATGCTCCTAACAACTACTGCACTGATAACAAAAACCTATCATCTTTATCTTCAAAGCATCAGCAAAGGCTATTAAAATGCATTACAGCACCTGCTACAGACCTAAGGTACAATGCTGTAACAAACAAACCACTCTCGTCTTCCACAAGCCAAGACCTGCAATACAGAGTAGATCCTCAACATGTCATCTGATTGCCAAGTAGGCCTTGGTCCATGACTGTCTTATTGCAAGATTAAATAAATACAATTTCAGGGTTGGACAGAAAGTGTTGCATATCATGTAAATTTAAGATTATAGTTCCTCTCAGCTACTACTGTGGCTATATTACTGTATAACAGTCAACAATACATCATAGAATCACAGAATGGTTCGGGTTGGAAGAGACCTTAAAGCTCATCCAGTTCCAGCCCCCTGCCATAGGCAGGGATACCTTCCACTAGAGCAGGTTGCTCCATGTCCTGTCCAACCTGGCCTTGAACACTGCCAGGGATGGGGCAGCCACAGCTTCTCTGGGCACTCTGTGCCAGCGCCTCAGCACCCTCACAGGAAGGATTTCTTCCTAATGCCTAATCTAAATCTCCCCTCTTTCAGTTCAAGCCATTCCTCCTTGTCCTGTATCTACATGCCCCTGTAAAAAGTCCCTCTTCGATTTTCTTTAGGCTCCCTTTAGATATTGGAAGCTGATATAAGGACCCCCTGGAGTCTTCTCCAGGCTGAACAAAGCCAATTCTCTTATCCTGTCTTCACAGAGGTCCTCCAGGACTCCGATCATCTTCATAGCCTCCTCTGGTCTTGCTTCAGCAGGTTAACATCCCTCCTGTGTTGGAAAGCTGGATGCAGGACTGCAACTGGGGTCTCACAAGAGCAGAGTAGAGAGAAAGAATCACATTCCTTGACCTGCTGGTCATGCTCTTTTTGATGATGCCCAGGATATGGTTGGCTTTCTGGGCTGCAAGTGTGCACTGCTGACTCATGTTCAGTTTCTCATCAACCAAAATTTAGTGGGAGGTATCCCTGCCCATGGGAGGGGGGTTGAAACTAGACCATCTTAAGGTGCTTTCCAACCTCAACTATTCTATGATTCTAAAATCACAGAGTCTTTCTCCTCAAGGTTGCCCTCAATCCAGTCTTTGTCCAGTCTGTATTTGTGTTTTGGATTGCCCTGACCTAGGACCTTGTACTCAGCCTTGTTGAACTTCATGAGGTTTGCACTGACAGGACCTCTTGACCCTGTCAAGGTCCCTCTGGATGACATCTCTTCCCTCCAGCATGTCAACTGAACCACACAGCTTGGTGTTGACAGCAAACTTGCTGAGGGTGTATCAATCCCACTGTCCATGTCGCTGACAAAGACGTTGAACAGGATCAGTCCCAACCCTGAGGTTCCCTGAGGTACACCACTCATCATCATCTCCACCTGGATATTGAACCATTGACCACAACTCTTTGACTGTGACCATCCAGCCAATTCCTTATCCCCCAAGTAGTCCATCCACCAAATCCATGCCTTTTCAATTTAGAGACAAGGATGTCATGCAGGACAGTGTCAAACTTCGCTTTGCACAAATTCAGGCAGATGATGTCAGTGGCTCTTCCCTTAACCACCAGAACTCTCACTATGTTACAGAAGGCCACCAAATTTGTCAGGCACAATTTGCCTTGAGAGAAGTCATGACCTTGCTATTTCTCATGTGCCTTAGCACAGTTTACAGGATGATTTACTCCATGATCTTGCCAGGCACCAAGGTGAGACTGACACGCCTGTAGTTCCCTGGGTCTTCCTTTCTTCCCTTTTTAAAAATGAGGGTTATATTTCCCTTTTTCCAGTCAGTAGGAACTTCACCAGACTGCCACAACTTTGCAGATATGATGGATAATGGCTTAGCAGCTACATCTATCAGTTCCCTCAAGATCCACAGATGCACCTCATCAGCTCTCATGCACAATGAACTTGTGCACCTTCAAGTTCTGTAGATAGTCTTGAAGTCAATATTCTCCTACAGTGGGCGGTTCTTCATTCTCATTCTTATGCAGATCTATAAATTACATTTTGTTCAACTAGTAGAATATGTGTGGACCATGCTGGCTCACCTTTGTTATTCCTTCAAATAATCCAATTTTCTAGCACACTGGCGCACACACACAAACACATGCTTACAAAACCTACTTACAACAACATAAGTAGTATTGAATTCAGCTTCCATAGCATTTGCATCACTAACATAGAGAAACCAACCCATTTTTTCCTACATTGTTACCTCGGTTCAGTCCCCCAAAAAAGTAAGTATTTGGCTTTTGTTCCACAAGGCAATACATGCAAATATGGAAGACGAAATTGTAGAGAGATGTTTTAAAATTAAAGGGAAAGTTTTGACTATGAAGCTTTCCAAATCTAGAAATGTTCACTTCTGTATGTATCATTTATCATCTAAAAATAATTAGATTATTAGCTTACATTAAAAATAATTCTCAAACTACAGCAACACTGCAGAATCAATTGTTTGGTGATCACAGCTGGCCCAAGCCTTTTCAGCTCAGTAATCCCTCCCAACCATTACAACACCCACATTAAAAACATACCTGTCCTTGACGTCTTTCATAAGCTGCTGCAAGTCAATCTCCTGCTTCCTCAGGTTTCCAAATGAGGACTGATTTTCCACATAGCCCTTTCCTCCAGCTCCCAGGCTGATCTTTCCAAATGAAGTTTCAATGCTTCCTTGAACAGAATCTTCAAACTTCCCCATATATTTTGCAAAGTCAGACTCCACAATTACTAGGAAAGCAACAAAAGTGATCTCTACTTGTGAAGAGAAGTGCTGAAATGGTCCTGAATTGATTGGAAAAACAGCAACTTACACAAAATATGACAAGTTGGCAAAGGCCAACAGTACTGAGGAGGTAAATAATGAAATTCACAGCTCTGCAACTCTTATTTCTGCTTCCTCTATGTTTTCATCATCTTCACTCTGCCACTTTTTATATTTTGCCTTTTTAGGAAAACATAAGGTGATTGAAAGGCTAACCTCAGACACTATGGAAAAATTATAAAGAATGACCGAAACTTATTTCAGCTACAAAGAAAAACTGCAAAGCAGACCTGCTTGTACAGCAGGGTCAGTACCCTACCATTATCTTGACATATCTCATTACAAGGCTGTCCAAAGCTCACTAAAAACCAACAGAAGCATCCAACTGGCTTAAAACAACTCTGAATCTTAGGCACCCACAACTGACTCATCACCAGCTAATCTTCCAAGCCAGCTACAATTAACATCTCAGTTTAGGGACTTATCTACTTTCTTGTGTGGAATTGTGCCACACCTAGAAGCACGGGATTCCAGATTGTTAATCCTAAAACCTGATTAGGACCACTGCAGCTGGATGAAGAACAAAGTATAAGGGTCAACCGTTTATGTACAAGAAGAAAGGAAGCAGAAATAAAACTTGCTTGTCCTTGCCTGTACAAACATTCCCTGGGCTACTGTCACCACCAAGATGCTGTTTATCCAGTGCTTTTTGATCTGGAGCACAGTATAATTTCACACTACCATCACAGACTAGAATCCCTCAGCAGCATTCTAGGGGAGTTCCTGTACCTACAGATAGCACTATTGTTAAACAGTTGGACTGCATGGTTTGACAACCTTCGGCACATAATTTCAGTAGTCTATAAGGGCAAAACATTACCCATTTTTTCTTAACAGTTATTATTGGTTTTAGTTAAATAAGTAGTCAAGTGATAAAAGATACAGTAATCTCATTTCCACGGATGGAGAATAGTTAAGAGCATTCCTCTGAAAGGAGCCCCCTAGTAACACGATTGAGAACACCAACAAAAAAAAAAAATCAGGCTTTGCATCCTTTTTATCTACAATAGCACTTCTGCCCAACTATGGCTTTACCTGGTTTGATCGGTTTGTCATCAGTAAGCACATCACTCAGGGTGACTGTCAAGAAATGATACTTAGGCTTCTGCCAGCACCAGAACTTCTTTCTCTTTGTAACTAAGCTCATGAGTTGCAGCTTGTCTGAAGCGTTTAAGTGGGAGACAGGGATTAAGTCACCTCCGCTGTCAGTCTCTCTCACAAAATTCTTTGTTGCTCTTGCAAACATCCTGGGGAATCAATTGAAGCCTGAAAGAATACATCTGCTTTTCAATAACTGCAGCTGGGAAGTATAAATATGTATATTGTCACTCTAAGATTTTCTTCATAGTATGAATAATAACGCGGAACAGCTAGTGTTTTCACCCCATCTTCACCACTTAGAACTGGAAATCATAACAGTTCAAACCACTTATCCCAAAGTAAAAAGGTTTAGGAACAGATGAAATAATTTTAATTAAAATTTGAAACAAGCAACAGCAAATAAGCAAAGAATAATGCACTGCAGACACAATATGTGAAGTTTAAACATTACAACAATAATGCATTAAATTCATGGTCATGCAGACAACAGAGAAAAAAAACAAATGGGTGAGAACATAAATATTCCCTCAGACACCTGAAAAGTTCCTTCAAGGAACACTTACAGGTAATTAATCAGCTGGGGAGGAAAAAACTTACACAGCTTACCTGAAATTCCAAGAAAATGCATCTGGTAATGAGCACCCCGCAGAGACTGGCTGGGAAGAGGAGAGCACCAGGGCAGTGGCAGAGGATTTCTGCCTCCCCGTACAATCCTTCTTTTATTACCTAACATAAAGTTATCTTACTCTGTATATGGTAATTGGGGGGTATTACTCACAGAAATTAGCTTGATCCTTTTAATAGTAAGTAAACACATAGAGGGATAATAACAATTCTCTGTAAAAAGCAACAAATATTCGTGCTGGTATCTTTGTGCCTAAGTTTTGTTTCTGAACTCTGCCCCTGAAAAGTCCCAATTAGTTCTGTTCTTTCTGAACCTTCCTACCTTTGGTGTTTCACAATTTTCTGCTTTCCATTAGCATAACTACGGCTAAATTGAACATATGGTACTTGCAACTGTTATTTGTGTCTGCTAAACTGCTATATATATTATCTTATTCTAGCTTTTAAATGCCTTAAATTGAGAAATGATGGCACCTCTTACTGTTTAAGGGTTTCTTTATCCTAAGCAATGCACTTTGCTATATCTAAAAGGAATCTTTTCAATAAGGAACACTGGTAAAACAAGCAGGAGAAATGGTAAAAATGACTATTCACAAGCGCTAAACACAATTCTAATAATATAGTTTTTGATATTTTGGGAAAATAAAACCCAACAATTAGTCTTTTTTTAATTTCAACTCTGTTATTTGATCGAATCATATTTCCATAATGAAATACTTCCTTTTAAAGTTGGCAGCATTTATTTGAATCCACCACCTGACACTGACTAGAAAGTTTAACTAAGATCATAAGATGTCTTAGCTATGTATCCACACACCTGTAATTAATTACCCACTTCACAGAGATGCTACGTTTGTCATTTACAAACACAGGCCAGAATAATTAGAATGGACTTCGAGCAAAACCTGGTATTTCAGGATTATTGATAGGAAATGGAACACTGAATAAAGACTGTTAGCGGTTGGTGCACAGGCTCCATGTTTCAGCATCAGATGGAGGACAGAGGAAAAAAAGCCTTTTTGCAGATGGAAATTTACTTTCCATTAGCTTTTCCCAAATCCCATTTCAGGTAGCATTGCACACAGTATTTACCAATTCATGTTGCGGTACCTACCTCCTCATGAAACCCCTGAGGCCTACACTTAGTTCTCTATATAAGCAAGTAAAGGATATTTCCCAACAACACGTGCATGGAAAGGATTTCAACAATGTCAAAGCCAAATAACATTTCACTGAAGAGTCTTCTGGGACTTCCACTGTAATTGTGGCTGCCACAGACCTGGCAGCACAGGCTTAGCTATATGCGCTGAGGATATTCCCACTGGCTTTCTTGTGGAAAAGGAATTCCCAGTGGTCTTTTCTCTGACCTTTTCCTAAACTCTAAACTGAGATTGATTTTTTTCATTCTTAAATTAATCCTCCTGAATTTCCTTGCCACTAACCTCAGTGAGAACGCTTTAACAGAATGAGCAATGCAGCTCCACTGCAGCAGAAAAAAAAGCCCCAAACAATCAATCCCCCACCAGCCCCAGAAACTAGTTTTCTTTTTCCCTGGGCCTTCTTTTGCATGAAATGATATTTCATCACCAGCCAGATGACTGATGTGTAATGGAAGGGACCATCAAGAAAATTCTCATGGCCTGCATTAGCTGCTCCTCCCTAGCAGAATCTTCTAACATTTCTGTGTTTTACATGACTGTTCATTCTTTCTGATCCCATTCCTACATAACTGATTCACATAGGAACAGCCTCTGAAGAGAAAAAAGTCCACCAATTCCTGAGTTTATGATAAGACAGACTGCAAAAAACAGTTCCTGTGATTTGGTGTTGTTACACACTTAATCTCATGAGAAGAAACATTAATACCATTCCACAAACCTCTGTTTCATGATGGTTCGTCTTCACTCCCAGACACTGTGCTTCTGATCAGCAAAAGGACAGCCTGGAAACACCAGAGTACTTAGAAGAACTGTTGAGACTCACCAGGCAGGAGAGATGGGACTGTCTTCTGCCTCACAATGATAGTGTTGGTGTCTCCCACACTTTGCTGTACTGAGAATATCTTTTCAGGGAGCATAATTGCTGGTGCAGCCGTACCTGCAAAGCAGAAATATTCTATCCAAATTCCTGTTTCTGATTCTTTAGATAGAGTGTCTTTAACAAAAACTCTAAAATGCACCCAAATACCTTGTTTTACTAGTTCACAAACCAAAAAATACTTAGGGCCATCAGCTGACATCAGGGAGTTAATACTGCTACCAGGATGTAAGGAGTCCTGACTGGATGGACATGGAGCAGTTATGGACACAGCATTAAGAAAACTCTGCCTTTGGTGCTACTTCCTCTGGAAATTTTGCTAGAGCTGTGCTTGGTTTGGCAGAATTAAAGGGATGATACCAAAGCTGGTAGGAAGAGCCTGTCACAGCGATTTCACTCTTACAGATTGATAGCTAGGCATGAAAGCAGAAAAGGAATGAGAAGTACCTTCTTTGCTACCAAGGAATTTAAAACTATCCTGCACCTGGGCTACAGGGAGGGTAGTCAATGAAAGGGATGAGATCAAGTGAAGATATTTACAGCAGCTTCATAGTCTACTTATGAACAAGTCGTATCCCTTTTCTTTACTTTATCAGAGCTCCCTAACTCAACATAGTGAGACATGAGAGCCAAAGAAACATTTTATGAATAATCAGTGTTTACCTTTGTCGGCACAGAATCAAGCTCTCAACGGCTGCCTGACATTTCTTACATTCTGTATATACATATACTGACCTTTAAAAAAATACAATAAAGCTTTCCTCCCCCCCTTTAACATAACACTACCCAGCACACCAACCACAGTACACAGGGAATTTGGGAAGAAGGAGACAACTAGGCCACCAAATGCCAATACATCTCTTGCCAATCCTGGTAATAAGGAAACACAGCCCCGGAAAGCCACAGGTGACCACGCAGGAGCCGTGGTGCCAGGAGAGCTGATGGGGGTTAACTCTGCTGCGCAGCAACAGTAACAGCCTTTGAATCCCAACGAACTGAGTTTACACCCAAAGACAACTAAAGCATGGAAGTGATGACAAACAGGACATGTGTTTTATTACAAAACCTTATGGTTATTTTCACCTCCTCTTTCTACAGATTTTAAATTGAAAAACAGGCATAAAAGCCAATGTTCAAAGCCTAGCAGGGATGGTCACACAGGAAATTGCAGCGCGTGAATGTGTGCGGTGCCTTGCAAACACATCCAATGCATCTCAGCGCTGGATGTAGCCCTCTTTTGTGTCTTGATGGCTTCACAACATGTGCCTCCAGAGGCTCGACGCCGCACAGAACCACAGTGGCTCCAGGCACCCAAGGGGGAAGCAGCAGCCTTACCAGCGAGGTGGAGGTGCAAGGCCTGTGGCGGGAGATGCACACCTTGAGCTCGGCCCAAAGCTGCCCTTGTCCCCGTGAGCAAAGCACTGACCACGCCGTCCCGGCCTGCACTGAGGTGGCTCAGCGATGGACCCCTCACCACTCCTTTAACGCTTAAACTCCACACAAAGCCCTCACGCGTGAACTACGGCCATTCTGCCTTGTTCTGCCGGAGGGCACACAGAAGCTGGCGGGGAAGGAGAATGGAGCTCCGGAACGCAGCGAGGCGGCTCCTCCCGAGTACCCGTCTGTCCGGGTGCGGTCCGGGCACAGAGCGGACCAAGACCGCGCCGGCCTCCAAAGCGTCCCCGAGCCCGCTCCGTACTCACGGCTACGCCGGCGATCCCCGCCGCCGGGCCCCGAGGATACGGCGAGCTCCGCCCGCGGGGCGTGCCTAGCCTGACCCAGCCGAGCCGCGCTCTGAGGCGAGGTGCCGGGGAAGAAGAGCCGGGTGTAACCGCATTGACCTGCACACCGGAGGGGCTCCGGCCGGCGCTATGGCGCGGTGTAGCAGGAGCCGTGCAAGCCCCGCCTGTGCTCAGGCCGCGCAGGAGGGAGCGGTGGCTGCGCCCGGGGCACTGGTCGAGGCGCGGCCGCCATGTTGCCGCGCCGGGCCGCCGCCTCAAAACATGGTCAAGGGCAAGGGCCGGGCTGCAGCCGCTGTGCGACAGCCCGGGGAGGTTTGTACCTCCCCGCACCGGGACTGCCTCATCGTCTCGGCGGGCTGAAGGTGCTGCCATGAGGTGGCTGTACGCACGGCATCCAGCTGGAGGCCTCCATGTGGCACTGCCCAGTGTGGTCTGCCAGGGCTGAGCCGGAGGGCTCGGTTGTGCCTGTCAGCTCCCCAAGGTGATGGAAAAGCGGGGTTTGCATGGCTGCTTCATGTCAAATAACAAAGGCAACTTCTTCTCTTTAGTTATAACTGCCTGACAGTGATATTCTATGACACAATTATAAAAGGAATGTTTGTGACATCCTCTCAAACCTAGCTTCCTTCACCCTTGGTCGTAAGTGCAGAGGGTCAGTGGCCTGTTCGCAGAATCTTCTGGAAGCAGCAGCCCTGGCTGCAGGTGTGCGGCTTCAGGGTTGGCACTCTTGGCCTTGCACACTTGTCCTGGTTCAAACAGGGGCTTCCCAATGGCAATGTGAGTGCACAGCCCAGAAAGCCATCTGCATTCTGAGCTGCACCATCAGCGTGACCAGCAGGTCAAAGGAGGTGATTCTCCCCCTCTACTTGGCTCTTATGAGATCCCCCCCTTGCAGTGCTACATGCAGCTCTGGGGCCCCCAGCACAAGAGGGACATGGACCTACTTGTGTGAGTATGGAGGAGCACTATGAAGATACTCAGGGCTGGAGCACCTCTGCAATGGAGACAGCCTGAGAAAGCTGGAGCAGCTTCCAGTGCCTCCAGGGGCCTAAAGAAAATCGGAGAGGGACTTTTTACAGGGGTATAGAGATAATAGGACAAGGGGAAGTGGCTTTGAACTGAAAGAGGGGTGATTTAGTTTGGACGCTAGGAAGAAATTCCTCCCTGTGAGGGTGCTGAGGCGCTGGCACAGGGTGCCCAGAGATGCTGTGGGTGCCCCTTCCCTGGCAGTGTTCAAGGCCAGGTTGGAAGGGGGTTGGAGCAACCTGCTCTAGTAGAAAGTGTCTTGGCCCAAAGCAATAGGCTGGAACTGGATGAGCTTTTAAGGTCCATCCAAACCAAATCATTCTATGATTTTGTGATTCAAAGCCAAAATCCCCAGTCCAGAGTTCCTGAACAGGACTGCAGAAAATGAGCAATATGAGCAGTGACGCATAGGGTCAGGTTCATGAGTCACAGCGTGAAGTACTGACCTGCCTCACTGTATCACAGCCCTCTGAAGGCAATGCAGCAGGAGAATAAAACAGCTTGTTTGTTTGTGGTGCCAAAGGACTGAGCCAGTGAAAAACAGATGAGTCTGCAGAAACCCAAGGAGTACTTTATCAAGATAATAGACATAAAATCTTGTTCAAGTGAACTGTGCCAGACTGCAGGTACCTCCCTTGTGGTTTGAGGAGAGCATTTAAAGCTGAAGGGTACAGTCATGAGTGTCACATCACTCACTGCCTCTTAATGGACTAACACCTGGGCTTTGGAACAAACGGATGGTGAAAGTTGCATGTCCTTAAATGAACAGTCTTGGGTGAGAGAGGGCAGGTAATACAGCAAAAGAGCATCCATTTCTTACATTCTGTTTAACTACATTCATTATCCAAAACTTCCAATTAATCTCAGCAGATTTTAATCCATCGCCCCTTTCTGGTTCCCACAGGTGACATGCTTAGTGAACCAGTGATAAACAGATTTCCCTGCTGGGGTTGCACCTGCTTGCAAATAGCCTGAATGGAACTAAGTAAGTATCTGCATTTGTGATAATTTACTTTTATTGACAAATATAATATATATGCTTATATATATGAAGTTCCATTCTTGAAGCCTCATCCTGAGGAAAAGCACCCACACATCCTCAAGAGAACTCTTTTTTAGGAGCAGCACCAAGCTGCAGACTCTAGCTCCAGCAGTAATCTCCCACAGTGGCCAGTAATAGCACATATTTCATCAGCTATCATGTATTTTTCCAGGGAGTGGCAATGTGTGATTCATTTCGAATGCAAGTGTCTGCTAAAGCATATTTTGAGAAGTCGAGGCAGGAAGTTGCACTGAACCACATTGCCATGGAAATATTCACTAGGGAAGGAGGACACAGATAAAACCAGTAAAACTTGATAGTAATTTTAAGGATGTTACCATCTGTTGATTGCACACCGAATAAAGGGTGCCCACACCGGGAATATTTTCATCGTTTCCAGAAAACAGGAATCTATCCACTTGAAAGACACAAGTCGATGTAGGATAGTTTTCAGATGCTTCTCTAACTAGAAGAGGCATAAACATAGGTGTCTGGGTGTTAGAAAACAGTTTTTGGGCTATGCAGCAGTTAACTTGGAGGCTTTGAAGACTCTTACCAAAACTGGCTGCAAATAGGAGACATTTGGAATTTAACACCCACCTCGAGCCTTCAGTCCTTGTGGAAATGTTTTTCATGTGTACATCAGTCAAAACTCATGCCTTCATGGGATGCCAGCAGGGAGAGCATTGTACTGGAAAAATACACATTTGAGCGTGGTCTGTGTTGGGATCTGTCTGCAACACCTCCATCTCCTGAGCATGAAGTGCATCACTTCTGCATTAGAAGTTCCTCTGAATTACTTCTGCATGAGAAGACCATCTTGCAGAAAGAGCAGAAGGAGAAAGAAACTTTTTCCTTCTTGGACAACTCGCTTTTGGTATAGGACAAGATTTGGCTACTTCACTTAAGTAAGTGAGACAGTTGACATGAGAACTTCACAGCCACAACTTAAGAAATCAGTAATGCACAGAAGTGAGTAGTAACACACAAGATAGTAGTCTGAAAGGAAAAAAACCAGCATGATAGTTGTGTGCGAAATTCCCCAGGTGTAATACTAAGGTAAGAAAACATTGAGCGGGCCACCACAAGATGTCAGCATTGCAGAGTGGTTACTTCTACCAGGTACAGGCGAGGGCTTTGCATCCTCTCAGCGTTTGGCATTACTTCGTTGTTTTGTATCATGGCATAATATGGCCTTATCTTTTTAGCCATTGACATAGGGCTGTAAGTCCAAAATTGGCTGCAAAGGAGAGTTTCTTAATGGCAATATTTTTTGTCTCATCCTCTATCTTAAAAAGCTTTTCTAAGTGCATTCACAGGGCCTGTATTAACAGCAGTACTAATGGCACATAATGCCTTGTAGCCATCACAGAGTTGTTTAGGGCTACATTCACCCTGGCTGGAAAGTGCTTACTGAAATTCTGCCTGTATATTGATGTATCAGGAAGTTGTCCAGAGCTCCCTGCTGCTGCATGCTAGGCTTTTTTAAATCCTCACTCTGGCTGGAGAAGGATCTGCTGGCTTCAGTTCTGTGGAGGAAATGGGAAGAAAGTATGAAATTGTTCTGGGCTTTTGTTTAGAGAAAAAAGAATACTTGGGTAGCGAATCTTTTTAAAGGTGTCCAGCAGCATAAGCCAAATCACCAGCCAAAGCATGAACTTCTTTTCCCACTCTTTTCTTTCTGCAAGAATAAAAGATCTGAGCAGCAGCTTTTGTTTGTTTCAAATCAACCTTCCAGCCTCATTTGTGTTTTGCATTAAAATTCATCTGTTGTTTTAGGGGGATGATCTGTAGTTTCTGCCTATAGCATTCTGTCCTCTAAACCATTTTGTGTTGCACACAACAGCTCTCCTGCTGCTGCGGCTGTCGTCAGCCCTTCCACACTGCCAGCAGCTAGGGACAGGCTTAGGAAACAGAGAGTGACTGTGTCCTGCTCAGCGGAGACCAGAGGGAGGGTGCAGGAAGCATAGAGGGGACCCTGTGAGTTCATAGCCGGCAGAGCACTGTTCTACCGTGTTTCCTTACCTGTTTATGTGGGCCAAGCCCATTTGGCCCTTGGCAGCAGTGATAGGAAGGTGACATGTTCAACCACCTGGAGATTTGCTTGTGAGATGAGTTTGGTCACTATTTAGAGGCTATCTTATAATGTCGGGTTCATCTCTGCTACCTTTAGGGACCATTATGAGGAAAAAATGGTTTGTCTGGATCTTTTAATCCCTTGGAAGGACATTTGCAGTGTGCCACACTGGGATGCAGGAGGAGGCAGATGTGTTCAGTATAACTCAGCATAGCCTTTTTGCTGTAACTCAGCCAGGTCTTTGTGCTTTTAAGGGAGAAATAGTGGCCCATCTGCCTTCCTGTAGCATGTGCATTATGGCAGAGGGCTCCCTTCTGTCACTGTAAAAGCTCTCATCACTAATGGATGTGGTTTAGGGTAAGGTGACTGTAACTTTCTAAACATCTATGAAAACCTTGTGACTGTTTGATAATTTCACTATGATTTTAAGAAAATAGTCAGAAAGGATAGGCTAGGATCATGTTTAATTGATTGTGGCTCCCTAAAGAGTCATCTCATGCTTTCTCCAATAACATGGAGGACAGTTTGAACTAAGTGCTTCTAACTTTAAACTGTAGATTAGATGGTAGCCACAGAACTATATTTCTTTTACAGTAATGATAAACAAAGACTTAGATAATGTTTCTTGAATGTCTCAAAAGTGTTTTTCCATAATAGCTTATTATGAACCGTCTGGACTCGTTAATGTTTTATCAGAAACCAGGTGGCTGCTGTATTGTTCAAGCTATTCATAGCAAGCCTTCCCCATAAATTAGCCAAAAGGACTGGAAAGGAATTCCAGTTGTTCAGTTCTGAAAGAGAGATGGAACTGACCATTAGCAGGTGATCAGAGCAGGACCTACAGAGTCAGACTGTGTTAAAACAACATGCATTAGGATTTTTTTTCAATGGAACATTACAAACAGAGGATACCTGTCACTGAGCCTTCACTTGTGTGTCTCTGCACACATACACCTTTCAGAGTGTAAGCAGTCTAGCAGGGTTCTTTAAAATATGACTATACAGCACATGGCGCTGTTTGAAGTGTAGTTGCACAGTGCCCAGTATTACAGGCAGCTAGGTACAACTGATTGTAAATTATTACACGATACACATTGATTTAATAAATGTTACTTCCACTCATAGTTGTTCTACTGTCACACTTTTAGGTCAGTAAAAAACATGATCCTAAGGTTAGCACAGTTCATATTGATTTTGCTATTTACAGACATCCTCAAAGTTATAGAGAATGGAAGAACTAAGAAAAGCACATTTAAAGAATACATAGAGTTTAGGACAAAACTGGCAAAACAAGAGGAGTTAAATGGCCTGCAGGGAAGAGCCTGTGACTGAAGCTGCCTGGAGAGAGGAAAGCTAACTGCGATAAGAGTTTTCTTCGATCAGCTCCCCATATTTATTCTGATTCACAGAATTCCTCTAGCATCCCTGGAATGGGTGTGTATGCCCTCAAAAGCACTCACTATCCAACTACAGGAGCAAATAGTTTCTGCAGAAGTTTCCAAAGAATCTGCAGCATGTGATTGCTGTTCCACAGGAGGCAGACAGCTGGATGGTGTTTGTATTACACTGGCACAGAACTGGAGAATGGCTGAAGTCAAACATCACAACATGTTCAGAAGCTAACATTAATATTTCATTGGATAACAACAGACACATTTTCATCTACTGCATTTGTAGCAATAGCTTTGTTATGATTTAAAACAAATTTTGTCTCTCCCTTTTGTTTTTTGTGCCACCTTTTATTTCCCAGTTAATTTGCAACTCCTTGGCTGCCATTCGCATTATCTGCTAACTCAGCTCCATCATCTTTCAGAACTGAACAATTGCAATTCCTGTTCCAGGGCAATTTGAAAGGGCTTTCTCCAGGAGAACAAAGTAAATGCATTTTTAAGTACCCACAAAGAGGCTGAGAATCTTTTTCTAGAGACATTTGAAGCAGGCTACAGCCTACAAAAGTAGCACATGCATTGAGGAAAAGACCTGTCATAGGTCGCTTAAACCACAACAAGACCATAACTGGCAAACAAGCCAGAGGCCCCAGAGGGTCCTGAGCACCTGTGAGGCTGCATTACTACTACAAGGTGAGTCAGGGCACCTTTCCAAGGTCTCTGCAGCAGGAGCTGCCAGGGGCTCTCTACCCTTTCTACTGTAGAAGTACATGCTGCAAGGGAGTACAAAAAGGAAAACCCGCCTTATTTCTCACAGGGCTAACAGTTCAGCCCTGATGGGTATTAAAATCAAGGCTCCATGTTTCTTAAAGGTATTTAAATTTTCAGCTTGCTATTGCTGCTCTCCAGTTTCGGCACTTGAAGGGTTTCTTTGCAATGTTTTATAGACACTGGGGTAAGAGCATACCTGTTTTTTTCCCCACTAAAGGGAAGCAGAATGAAAAGGACACAGTTTGTTTTGAAACAATGAGCAAGGGCTGTCAAGTGGCTGAAAACCGTGTGGGCTCCTCATTGCATGGAAATTTATTATATGCAAGTGTTGCCCCAGAAGACAGCAAGGTCAGTTCTCTGTCTCTTGACAGACAAGCCTGTTCTCTGACAATTAAAAATGTGTTTTATTTTCCTCTGTCATAGACTGAAACTAGTGTTCTTGCTGCTTATACTGCCCTTGTTTGTCTGAACAACACACTAATTTGAGCTAGTAGCATCTATAATGGGTGATGCAAGTAACCGTTTGTGGATGGTTTTCTTATTGTCAGTACTATTCTCTTTGCAACCAGGAGACAGGAAAGTGCTTCCTCCTCCAGAACTGGCTGCAGTCAGCTTGAGCTGGGGCTTATTTGGTTTGTACCATCAGGCCTCACCACTGCCAATACACCAGAGTGTGAGAGTGCAGTTTCTCAGAAAGGAGGAAAACCAGCTGTGTCCTGAAAGGAAGTGTTGGTATGAAAGGAAACTGTGAGCAACTAGTACTGGGAAAGCACAAACTGCTGTTATTCTTTTAGCTAGGACCTTGTGACAGCACATTTCAATACTGAGAGTCTGATTTCAACAACATATACTACTTCCTCTCAGTCCCTTCCCCCATCATTTCAAACAATCCCTATTGGTATCAAGACCAAAGCATTCACATAAGAGTCAGCTTTAGGGAGCTCTGCTGCTAGATAAAATACAGTGAAGCTCCTACTATGGCCTGTCTTAGAATGTCTCTTGCACGTCTCTTCCAGTTTCTGTTATTCACAGAAGGTGAAAATATAATATCTGTAAGTTCCCTATCCTCCGTCAACTTTGCCTGAAATTTTACTCTCTCTTCAAAATGAAAGGGAACAAGTTAAGAATGGGCATACTCTGGTAACCAGAGAACTCGGTTTGCTCCAACTGACCTGGCTTGTGCTCTTTCTGAAGCAAATTCCTCAGTAGAAGTTTCTGCCATGAAAGGAATTAAAAATTCAGGGCACTGTTTTTGAACTTCATAAGAAAATTGATTGTCTCATCCAAGAAACCTGTATAGCTCTTATATAGCTCTAGTTGCTTTCACAAGATTGGTTTCATTGGCTGAAGTGCAAGTAACACTGAATACAAGTATCTCTTGAATTCACTCCATCTTCAGTCTGTCAATGACTGAAATAATAACGAACCTAAGAGTAAACAAAACAATAAATCTTTCTCAGCTATTAGACGGGTTCTCATCTATTGATAGATCTACATAATCTTCCTTACTCTAGGCAGCAATCTAGACATTGCACACATACCCTCATAAAACCGAAGGAGGAAAGGATTTTTCAAGGCATGTACTGCAGTAATTCAAACGAGATTTACTGCAGCCTTTTATCATGGCTTCCTTTTTTTTCCAACAGAAGTTAGAAAGTAAGAAATCTGTAATTTTAGGAAAGCAGATTTTTATTGAAGAGATTTTAATAAAGAAAAGCAATGTTAACTACGCAAAAAAAAATGATCTTATTTTCAGGTTCTCTGGTCTCAGTAAAATAGCAAGTGAAACATCAGCTCAGAAAATCCTCAAAGCGAAATAGTGCCCTAACACTTAGAGAAAGACAGTGATTCCTGAGGTCTGTGAAACTACAGACAGAAACGGCAGCTGATATTCTTACACAACATCATGTCTCCCAGGAATTTATTATTCCAAGATCTTGTAAAAACTTCCATAAATGAGCCCACAGAGTCAAATTTGCACTTAACTTAAGCCTCCATTTTATACTCAGCTCAGTAGAGCAATGTTGATTTACCTCAAATGAGGATTTGCACACAGGAGTTTCAAATATTTCCTTTGGTACAGTGTAAGCAAAGATACAAATGCATAAGTATACAGTAGAATTGGGTAGCTGGCCAGCTTGTAACCCCATTCAAAAACTCAGCCCTACACGTTCATATGCACCCTCTGCACAACAGGGTGTCTGAGTTAAAAATCAACAAATTGAGCATGGGGAGCAATGCTTGCAAGAGGAATGAAATGTAACAGAGGCATAAAAAAAGAAGAAAAAGGCAAGACATGTCAGTTATGATGCAGGGTAAGCTTTGCTCAGCTGTCAGTGGTTTTCCTCATGCTGTGATGGTCTGAATCACTCCGCAGTAAACAAAAATTACTTTAAAATAAAGATTACTGTAAATGAACAGACAATTGACCTTAAACACAAATTGAATGCGAGGTCTATACCAGCCAAGCTTACCTGATCCTTCTGTAGGGCAGAACAGCCTGTTCTGTCTCAGTAGCGCTGACCACATTGTGGGTACTTGGCACGTCACTAGCTCAAGGGGCCATCCAGAGAAATTGTCTCCATATCTATTTCTCTGCAAGAGAAGTTCCTACTGCCCTAGGTGTTTGTGGTTAGGGCACCAATAAGGAACACACTATGGCATCTTCCTCTCTCTTTTACGAGTATGACAAAAATATTACTGCTTCTGTAAACTGCTGTTTTCCTAGCAACTTGAACTAAACACTGGTTATTTCAGGTGCCATTTTAAACACATAGTTGTCTATGAAATTAATCAGCAATGAAGTGATTCCCACTGACATGATGAACAAGTTCCAAAGTTCTTCACCCAATATAGAACCAAAATGGATGGATTTCAAAAACCAGAAGCTCATTCTTTCCTGCTATAAAAACTGTTTTTGTTTCAGTCTCTATCCTTATTCGTCCATGTACAACAGCTGAGGATATTTTGTGTGGAAACAGATTTATTGATCCAATTTTCCGAGCTCTTCCTGGAACTTCTGTGCTCCCTCCCACCAAATCTTGGCACACACTGAGCTTAGGAAAAGCTGCAGAACTGCAGGCGGGAATTACAGGTTGGTCAGGAATTACACTCACTGTACTCCCATGTTTTTCAAGATCCTAATCCATCTGTATCACATCTTACACATATATGGTGGGATGGTGTGACGCAGTTGAGATTTGACTGGCAGAGCTGTCCCAAATCACCATCTCTAAGGGAGAAAATAACACACTGAAACTGTTTTCCTTCCAGTTACTTATTTTATCCAGGAAATACTCTGTTTCCATGTTTTTTAAAGTTGTTTTATGAAGAACATGTGGTTTGTGGTTTCCACATTCATGCTAAAGTGTAACGTTTATGCTGCACATCTGTCTATTAAAAACTGCTTTTAAGAATCAGCTTCTAGCTGTAAATGAATTTCATCAGCTTATTCCTTGCCCTGCCCCAGGGGTAGTCAGGCATAACAGCCATGTGACAGTGCTGTACAGTGAGTGTAGATAAACAACTGGAACATTGCAGAACTACAGGACAGACTGAGAGTGATGAACAAGGCTTCTAGCAGATGGAAGCTCTTTCATACTTGCCATTTTGGAAAGTGTAAGACACACAGATCACTACAGCAGCTAGACTTAAAAGATGAAGAAAGATGCTCACAACCCTTGCGAAAATGACGTTTTGCAAGTTTGGTTTATTAACATCCAACTAAATTGGTTACAGAGACAAAAATAATAAATCAACTTGTGCACCAAGGTGCTCCAACATCATTACAGGTTCTTGGAGTAAAAGCAGAAAACAGGAATGATCCTGACTACAGAAAGTTCTCAAAAATGTGGAAGTCAGTGATAATTCTAGCGCATATCTTTCTTCATTCTGAATTCATTAATGCCCTATCAAAACAAACAACAAATTCAGCATTTAGCAGCTTTGTGTATGCAATACCTCATACATGTGGTATGTATTTCCAGTCCTGGAACTAGTAAAATACTGTTAACATAAATACAAGACTGCCTGATTCTCAGGGATACCAACCATGTCCAAGGTGTGGCGCTGAAGGAGCTCATCACCTCTTGTGGATCACCCTCCGAAACATTCATATAAGCTGTTACACAGTTCTTGTTTATACAGCAAAACCATCAAATCCACAATTCATATATAAAAAGAACTACTTAAAATAATTGTTTAACATATGGCAACAATGTGGAAAATTTCCCTTATTGCTTTCAAAAGCTGCAATGAGAACAGTATCGAAGAACTCAGCAGTACAATACATTTGGAGGTAAGTTACAGCATTTACCAAGTTTCAACAGAGAAGCCAGACAACATGTGCAGTTTCTTATGAACCCACAGCTGCTGGAGTAAGTTGCACCCACCAGTAGCTAGAAAATAGAAAGGATGAGTTAGTGAATCCTGTGATTTTTATCTATAGTAGGCATAATCCATGAATGAAAACACACTCAACTAAAAAAACCTTTTTCTCAAACTTCACTCCTTTGAATAGCACCATCTGACTCTAGCCCTTGCAAGATGTACTCAGTTGTGGAAAAGTTGGATTTCATCTTTCCCTTCTGTATGTAAAAAGTGCTCTATTGAATAAAACAATATATTCTGGAAACATCCTGTTCTGCAAAGCTGTTCATCTAGAAACAACAGAATAGATGCACAGAAGCAGATGCAAGGACATTGATCAGGAGTATACTGATCAGACAGAGCTCATGTACATTTCCATAGCATGCCACCCTTACCATGCCTGACTCCAGAGTGTAAATTGGAAGAAAGTCTTGCTCAGCGTAAAGGAAAACACAGAAGTAGGCCACAGTGTTTAGAAGGAAAGTTTTAACTAAATCTTAGGAGTGATTTGTCATTTAAAAGCTTGTTAGAGAATGGGCTGTTTTTCTGCTCTTCAGATTGTCTTTAATAAAGAGAAAAACTGAATGCTGAATAAGGACTGTTAGGCATGAAGGGGCACATAGAAAACAGAACTGTCAACAGCTGAGGCATGGGAATGGGTGAGGTCTTTGTTAGGTTGGTTTTTGGTTGGGTTTTTTGGGACCAGCACTGGACCTTTGTGCAATCCAAAAGCTGTCCCTGGTTGTACATTCCACCCCATAAAATTATGTTCTTTTCTGTACAGTGATCTGGCTTCAACAGTAAACTGCTGAATAATAAGGTGACTGCAACCAGCACCTCCTCCAGCAGCAGGTTTTAAAAGCAGAAATCCTGCTTCCAATCCTTTAAAAAAAAAAAATCTTGTTGAGGAAGAACAGCTCTTTAGGATGTTTTCTTATCAAAATTTTGGCTGGGTTTGCTCTTCTTTACAAGCATCTAATTTTCTTTGCTCTGTATTACAGAACTTAAGTACTTTGCTGGATCTGAAAGAAGTACATCAGTGCTGGCAAATCAACACAAAGCATATCTCAGAGAGCAGAGATACAGAGAGAAAAGCAGTGATTAATGGGGTCTTTCAGTTCCACACAGTTTAAAGGGCCCTTTATGCTACCAAGAGTAGCCTCCTAAACCAGTGACACTGTTTCATGATCCCACTGTAACAAGTGTTAAGCCTGCAAAAATGGAAGTAGAGTTGTGAGTTTCTGCTTATATGACCACTATTTCCCTGGATTTTTCTGCTTTCTTTGCTATGTAATTTTAAAACTGAGCCAGTGTTTTAAGACCCAAAGGTTCAGTTTTAGCTGCTTAGCTGTTCTATCATCTATATCTATATAAGTTCACCGTGAGTGGCTTACTCTGAAGGGATTCACAAAGAAAGGCAGTGCTAGATAAGTGCTTCTTAAACTGCCCTCACAAATAATATTTAGTAATATTGATATAGTTTTCAAGTAAGAAAGCTGTAACAGCAGTCAGTGGGCATCAGGAAATTTTAAGACTGATCCATTGAGCTGAACAGCTTGCATATGAAAGGAAGCAGTATATGTCCGATATGTTCTTTTCACTATGCAGAGTAGAAATGGGGGTGGGAGAAATCCCTCTATGTCAGTTATTAAAAACAACAGTCTGAGTTATACTGCAGAAAGCCACTGCAAATTGTGCACGCATTAACACATACAAAGTTTTGGGGGAGAAAATTACCGAAATTTCATATTTTAACAAGAATAACTATATAGAGTATATTAAGGATTGTGATAATGAATATATTTTTATGCAGAAATACACAGAGGTAATGTCAAGACAATTTTCTTCCACTTCTTAATATACAGATGACAGAAGCTTAACGACTAAACCAAAACAATACAACAATAAGCAGGGACAACTACGCTGTCGGAAACATGGGGTCAGAGGATCATTCACAACTGGTCACACTGTACTTGCAGATGTTTGTCAGAGATTTACAAAAGGAGCTACTGCTTGGCAATGATTTTTACTTCATGTATTTAAGAAATGCCCTGGATTATTCTCAGGCATTATTTTTCTGGAGCTGATAGTGAAATTCTGCAGTTTACCTTCTTGACACGGGAACTTTGACGAAGAAATTTTTATATAAGGCACTAAGCCTAATGCTTCTCATCATTATGTATTTTAGACATTTTAGACACTTAAGATAAATGACAACACTGCCAGGCTGAGTTCTCAAAAATCAAAACCACCAAATATGAGATTAGTTTCATTTAACACCTGCTGATTTTAATGCATGACAATACTGTGCCTTTTGGCAACTAATTCTTTAATTTCAGGTGCTATCAACTATTATTTTATCTGTAAAAATATGGGGAAATCCCCCTATACACAGAAAATACAAACCCAGCAATCAGATCAGACAGTAGTCACAGTAGCTGCCAGATATGAGAATAAACAAATTTACTGCATCCTCCACAAATTATTCCCTTTCTTATAAGTTTGTTATTTCCTCTACCCTATTTTGTTGTTAAATATTATTTGTAGTATAAATGGTAACTACCGACAGCAAGGATAATTACAGATATCAACTCATTTCTTTGCCATATTTTGATAGTAGAAGAATAAAACACAGGAAGGTCACAAGCCATGAAGAGATCCTCACTTTCCATGAAAAGCCAAACAGCCCGCAGACGTTAAGATTTCCTTTGGAATCAAAGCCCAGATTTTGCCTTTATATTGATGTGAAGCTCGCCTTGTTGCAAGTTGCTGGCATTGCAGTCACTACAGTCAAGTATTTAAAAGACATATTAAAAAGAAAGAATAATGCTGACTTCTTTGGTAATAAGTTACAGAAATGATAGTGAGGCAGAGTTCCTGGGCAAAGGGAAAAACAATGAAAAATCATTCATCTCCCTCTAAGAATATGGAGCTTCAAGGTAACAAAAAGCAAAATTCAAATATACGTCTAACCTGACATCACAGATTTGGTTTTAAATGGAAGCTTTCATAGTATTTCCTTCATGTTACATGTAACAGATGGATCCATCTTGAATGGATTTTCTTTAGCACAATGCAGCACGCAGTAAAATGCAAGCTTTTCAAAGCTACTACCCCCCAAGGAGTCTACCTTATCCATGCCATGTCCAATTGTTCCAGTCATAAGCCCGTTTTAACATGCCAACAACATTTGGTTATGTTTTGTGTTACTGAAGTGGCATGTAAGAAAAAGAAAAGGGGGTGGTGGTGACAAGATACAGATCTGTAACTGCATTGTTGCCAGAGAGATACATAGATCATTCATAGAACAGACTTGAAGAATCATGGGTCAGGTTTGAACTGCAGACAGGTAGGAATTGTGGCATTGTGATTCGATGGAAAAACCAAGGATACTGCCCATCTCTAAAATCTTCACTCAAAAGTGCAACTTCTGCTACATTTGTTTCCTGCTGAATTTCTGACCTATGGTTCTGTAGTTTCACAAATCTAGCCATATGTGTGAAATTACAGGAAAGGGATGCAACTGATATAGTGCAAGACATTTGAACATTTATCTGAACATAACAAACAAACAGGGGAAGATCAAAGACTCCATACACTTCTCCATAAGGCAGATGGTCATTTTTTAAATATAAGATTGTAAATATGTTGTTTATTTCTTAAGAGGTAGAAAATATCAAAATACTAAGAAAAAATTTCTAGCTTGAAACAATCAGTTTATTTTTTAAAAAGTCTTACTGGTGCAATTTTTAGGTTAATAAAAACAAATGAAGCTATGGAAGCACAGGATTTCGTGCTCTGTATAGATTTTACTTACTGGAAAAAGAGAGAGCTTCTTCGTCTTGTCAGTGCTCAAACAGTATATACACAAAGGATCTCCTCCTATTGCCCTGTTGGGGGGCTATAAATCCAAAGTGGAATTTTTTCCCAGTGGAAAATTTTGGCGAATCCTGAATTTTAAGCACTACACTTAGCTGGGTACAGTTTACATGTAAGGCAGTAGAACTAAGCTCAGAGCTCTGTAAGCTCAGAACTACCTCTTCCATAATGCTAAGAAGAAAGGTAACAGAAGCAAAAGCTTAATTAAATCTTTTGTACAAGCAGCAAAAGTTCATATTCAGATTCCACCACCAGCTGTCATCCTGTTTTAGCAATTTATACCAGCCCAGAGGCAGCCAAACTAACCATTGAACTGTGGCAGCTTACCTACAGTTTGAGTTACTAAGGCTTGCACTCTGACATCAGCTAGGGTACTGCTGATGCCACTGTCTCCGCTGCAATTCAGTAAGGCGTAACTCAGAACTGACATTATTATACAATGGAAAAGTAGTGTAAAAGCTCCTCTTTTCCCTCTTGCTGTTAACATTCAGTATTATTTTATTAAATATCTTATAAAAAGAACTCAGGCTATTTATACATTCAAACAATCACTGCAGTAGTCAAAAATAAAGGAAACGAATTATCAGATTCTAAATTAAGAACAATTCTGGAGATACGCACACTTGCACACATACACACACTTCACACATATATTATATGTGTGTGCGTAGATATATATAGAGAAGGTATATTTTATATATACTTCTTTTAAATCGGATCCAAGAATGCAGCACAGAGTATCTTCATTTAGCTCCTCTTTCACCAGAGGACAGGATTGTCCAGTTTGGAAAAACCAGGTTCTTTCCTAAGGTCCATGTAGGTTCCATTGCTCACCCAGGAGTCATCGCTGGATTTCCTATTAAAGATTAAACAGATGTCTTAAATGTAAAGCTTGTATTTTCCATACATATGCTGTGTATATACACATATGTATATACATATATACAATGTAGCACTATGCACAGATACCAAATTCAGCCCACAAACCAGGTGCAGCTTTCAAATAGGGCAGTATAGTTTGGAGTGTTGAACCTGTATGTCTGCACTTGGCCTTGGAGATAACACCTCAGTAGACTAGGGTTCAGCTGAGATCAACACACTTTCTGCACTGTCACATGCCAGTGCTTAGCACATAAAACTAAATGAAGTCCACGTTTATTTCATGGTCTCAAAGGCAGCTTTGTGTGGATAAGTGGAAATATTCCTTTTACCTCTCTAAAGATGGCTTGCCACAGTTACTGCATAAAGAGAGCCTATAAACTCTCAGTCATGAGACAATCCTCATTGCACTAAATACCTTACCCTGAAAGAATCAGTCTGCTTTTAATCTACTGTGCAACATTTCTGGCACAATAAACAACTATTTTGAAACTAAATCAAGAGTTGTGACTTGTTGAAGAGAGAATTCACTATTGAAAAGCCAAACGCGTAATTCATATCTTCTCTAACACCGGGTAACACTTTTGCTATTTAGTAATTAAACTCTGAATTCTGTTATTTTAATCTACAGCACAAATCTCAGTTTTAAAATCATCACTGGAAGGATTCAAATCCTCACCTTTATTCACAATTCTCACTATGAATATACAATTATGAAATATTAGACTTTGCCTCTATTCTGCTGGAAGTAACAGTTGCTTCTCTTTAGTAGGTGTGATTGACATGTGATGAGTTAGCTCACCAACCAGTCACAAATGTAGTGGTCTAAGCCATTCCCTTTTTGCACCTATTTTAAATGCTTCTGTGTTCCTCAGAAGTACATTACCTATGTATCCAGAAAAAAATTAGGATCCCAGATTTGCTAACTATGATACATAGGCACATACAACATTCACTTAGGCTCCAACTGTTTCAGTGCAGAACTGGAGGGCAAAGGTCATGTCCTCACTAGCACTCATTTTTGCCTTTTGATGGGTAAGTCTCCTGTTAATTGATTTACAACAGGAAGAAACAAAGTGCCCTCTGAATAATAATTCTCTCACCATGAAATAGGGGAAACATGTTCAAAAATGGCCCTGGAAATGAAAGGCTTCAACTCTGCAGACTTCTGCACAAGGCAATACCAGTGAATTCAGCTAAATCCAGCCACTTGACCTTGTTTGAAAGTATCAGAGATTCTACATTCACTCAGGCAAATTCAAGTAAGTTGCCATAAAGGTAAAAAATTAGAAAGAAATTCAGGGATTCAGTAATGAAAAACAATATATAATTCTGAGTTTTAACTAAGTCTGGAGGTTCTATGTTCCCCAACGAGAAAAATCAAGACTATAGAAGAAACATGGAAAAAAAATGGAGCCTGCTCTATGGCAGGTTAGAACCACATCTACAATAAGAATTGCAACACATGGTAGTACATGTTACTTATTATATAGTACCTGAAAAATCTAGGTTGATGCTCTAGATTGTTTTCGTCCAGCACCTTCCGTCGTTCTCTCTGTAGCTGCTCAATCCTCTGCTTTTGCATTTCAGCTCCTTCAATATTCCCTTCTTCAAGAAACCTGTAGCACCAGCAGCGATAAGAGAGACAACTGGAGTTCATGTTCCACATCTTTGCCAGGTCCTCTAGAGCTCTAGAATCTAATCTTTACAGCAGGCAGTTCAGTGTTTGAAATATGAACAGCCACATCTGCAGGCAACTGCACTATCAGAAAGCACTTCAGGGAAAGTAAGTCTCATGACAAGAGTTGTGGTAATTTTGTATTCTTTTACTTGGAATTTAGCAACAGCAGAAATTCCACTGCAGAGAAGTTTCAAGTGCATCAGTTTTTGGCTATTCAAACACAGGACGCTCAACATCCAGTACTTGGAAGTACTGAAGTTTTAGTATTTTTTTGAAAGGTAGTTATCTAGAAGCATACAAGAGCCAATTGAGGAAACACTGGTCCATCATGACTAGACCATCTCTGATAAGTGATTAAAATGTCTGTTTCAGATGCACATTAACGCAGAAATAGAAACACACTGCTGGTATCTGCACAAAATAGTTGGAGCATAGGTTAAAGTGACCATAGAGAAGATGAAGAACTACGTGAAGAAGGTATTTAGAACTTCTTACCTTTGGTCTGGCCTAAACCGCGTATCAGTGGATGGGAGTAATGACCTAGTTTGCTCGTCCAGTTCATTTAACTCCAGTGCAAACTGAGTAAATCCATACCACTGTTCATAACCTTTGGGCATTGGATCTACAGAAGAAGAGTACATTCAGAATCCCAATGAAATACTATTATCTTTAGAAGGAAAAATTCCAAGCTCCCCTCACTCATTTGTTCATCTCTGAACCAGCTTCAGCTCTTGGAGAATCAGAGTTTTTTAATGATGTGACAAAAGACATCCCCCTTCATAACTACACTGGAACAAAACAAGATTTCTGTTCTCCCTGCTGGAGCACCTCCCATATGAAGACAGGCTGTGAAAGTTGGAGCTGTTCAGCCTGGAGAAGACTATGTGGAGACCTCACAGAAGCCTTCCAGTGCCTGAAGGGGGCCTACAGAGATGCCTAGGAGAGACTCTTCATTAGGGACTGGAGAGGTAGGATAAGGGGTAACGGGTTCAAACTTAAACAGGGGAAGCTGAGTTTAGATATAAGGAAAAAGTTCTTTACTGTGAGGGTGGTGAGGCACTGGAATGCCTCCATCCCTGGCGGTGTTCAAGGCCAGGTTGGACAGAGCCTTGGGTGACATGGTTTAGTGTGAGGTGTCCCTGCCCATGGTAGGGTGGTTGGAACTAGATGATCTTAAGGTCCTTTCCAACCCTAACTACTCCGTGATTCTATGAGTCTAATCAGAAGGTCATGTTATTATCATAGTGGGTTTTTTCAAACTACAGTAGACAAAACCCCACAAGTCTGGGAGGAGTTCAAATATGGCTGTCATTACAGAACTGAGTATTGTGGGCTATCTTTCTATGTTTAATAAATGAAACACACAACACTCTCTACACAGAAAGTGAGGAGAGTTTGTTCCTTTTTTTTTTCTTCTTCCTTTTGGGGTTCTCAATACGCACTTCATGATCAAATACGAAAATGAGAGAGAATAAGGAAAATGTAGGAAGCTGAGGGATTAAGTTCTCCATATTATTAAAGATAAATTATGCACTCTCCTGATCTAAATTTTAAGTGCTGACAAAAATCTAGTATTTGACATAGAAATAACAAGAAGTTGGGGCCTACTAAAGAGGTGAAAATAATAAACTTAGCAGATTTTTAAGTTCTGCACATTATCCATTCTGATCACTAACTTGCTCTCCATACGCAGTTTGAAGATGAAGTTGTCCCACAGTATATACTTTCATGCCACTTCCCAAAGAGTCGATGCACAACTTTCCCAGCTTTATCCATGACACTACCTTCAATCTCATGTGCATTTGGATTCCAATACTTTGCCTAGAATTAAAAGGAACAAGAGGAGAAAAGGTGCATAAGAGATCAAGTGTGAGTGATTTTGCCATGTCAGTAGCACCATGCAAACAACCGCTGCTAGCAGTATTAACCAGCTTATTAAAATACTAGCATTGAGGACTGTATGTAATTCGTTCATCTTTTTTAGGGGCAGTACTAGATGCCTTGTACTGAAGCAAAAGCTTTGACTAACACAACCTTTCATTTAAACTCCTCTGAAAACCTGCAAAGGGCTAGAAAAGAGCACTGGGTGAAGCATCATGCCTTAGCCCTGGTTCTACAGTTGGTGAATGAATGCAGCTACAGGACATGCCAATGGGTTATCAGAAGGCATGTGGTAAACCACTGTCAGTAGACACCTTGTGCCTACCTCTCTCATCAAACATACAGTAGCTTTTTCATCCTATTTCTTCCATCCATTTCCTCATACTTTTCCACATCTCCAGTGGAATCAACTGAGAAAGCCATTGCTTCTATTTCTTGTCTGACTCGTCTAGTGAACAGCAGTTCCTTCAGTGTTAAATTTTCTCAAAGAATCACAGGTTATTACATCACAAATATAGGAAAATAAAGCTTGTAAGCAGTTGTACTGAGCTCAGCAGAGCACCCACACACTACTGCATCTGTTAGAAAAGGCACTGCCAACACTGCTGTGGTTATTGCTGTGGTTACCTTTATGAAAGTCAGTTTGCAGTGGCAAGTGTCATCATTGAGGTTTTTGATGATGATCTCTCCATAGTGTTCAATCCATCTTTGCCCACTTAAAATGTTATGGATGCAAGATGTCACCTTGTTCCATGCAAAATGGTCTTTAAAACTGTAATAAAAATACAAGAAAAATCTCATTCTACATTCAAATGAGCTCTCAAACTTGTGGGGAAAAAAAATGAGGAGAACTTGATTAGAAAAACCCCATAAAACCATTTTTTCCCCCTGGAATGCTTCATGTTCTTGCCCCACACCTTCTCGAAAACAAACCCTATGACAACAATCCTGTCTCCCAGAGAACTCTTTAAGGGATTTTAATGACAGATCTGTGACAAGTCTGCATAGAACACCAGATTTTATTTGGTTTTAATTACACAATACTCAACACTTACCTACAGTGGCTGCTTACTTCCTTAGATACCAAACAATAGATTGGCAACTGGTTCTGTTTATAATTTACAGTAACTACGCACTGATGTTGGCTATGGGCCTTACCTACAAACCAGGACCCCATGATGTTATGGTCTGTACAAACATAGGTACAAAAGACAAGAATAAACACAACACCCTCTCCCACAAACCCCGTATTAAAGCAAAAGAATTCATAGCTTCCTCTACCATGCAATTTGTCCCTGTGAGTTTATAATGCAGGAAGCTTGAAATTCAACTCAAGTATAAAACTACCAGCTTTGCTTTTCTTCAAGATACATAGGAGTAATGTTTTCTATTTCATCTTTTGATTTTTATAACCTTCTGAAGAGTTAGTGATTGTTTTATGCTTCAGTTTTTGGTTTGGTGAGGGCTTTTATTCCCTGTCGTCCCCCCCCTTCCTTTTTAAATTAAATCCTAATCACCAATTCTTCTAAAAGTCTAATACAGCACAGCATAGCTTCGTCTCATCTGGATAACTGTGGCTGCTGTGTGTGCAAGCATGTCTGCCTATGTGTGAGCAGCAATGCACAGTTGCAGCACTTACGCTGGAAGAGTTACATGTGTTGTACCAACTGGAACAATTTCCATGGACTTTCCCCAGAATTTGTTTTTCCATCTTACATCTGAAACAGGAAAAGGAAAGAAAAAAACAGTTTAGTCATAGGCATGAGTGAATATATCTATTTCTGGCCTCTATCTGATTTTCAAGTTAATGAAAAATAACAAAGTGCATCATAATAAAAGTGTTAAAAGAATGCTGTGGACCATAGAACAGAGCTTAGTGTTTTGTTTTTTTTTCATTACATAATGGATTATTGAAGTAACAGAGGTTTAAAAGTCACTTCTCAAAAACTTTTTAAAATGAGAGGAATTTGAATAAGCTACAGACAGCATATACTTCTCTGGAATTCATCAGCTTTTATTAAGACAGGCTGCTATATCCAGTCTTATTTATACAGTATTCAGTTACTGAATTAATTTTTGGTCAGCTCTGCTTTTTTGCCATGAAGAGGACTCTTGTGTCTTTGTATTTGCTTACAAAACAAAGAATTAAATTGAATAATGAAACCCAGACTAATGTCAGAGTTCCAATTTCTGTTCAGTGTGGCTCCGTCTGTACTAACTCCAATCAAGGCAGCAGAGTCAATCATAACAGAATTAAAGGTTACAATATGGCTACATTGCCAACTGAAGAACCTCTGGGTGAAGGATTTTAACTGAGTTAAAAGTATAGCTATGTTCTGCATGCACTCCAAAAATACCCAGCCACACAGGCACTGTGACTGGCTGACATCTTCACCAGCATCACTGCGCAAACAAAGCTCCAATGTGCTTCTTTTGAGACACAATGTTCAGAGTCAAACAGCACAAATCCATACATACTGTAATAATGTCAGCAGAGAAAGACAAGGTAAACATATTTATCCTCGCTGCTATGCTCATTTTTGGAAACTGTTTTCAGAACAGGTTTACAGGATCTGCCAAGGCTCCAGATTTCACTTGTAGTTTTTCACACTGTGTTCTAGCTTATTGCTTTATAAATAGCTTGAGGTACAACTCCTCTTTACTAAAGAACCCCCCCAGCAAATCTGATTTCAAAGAAATGCAGGTATTTGTACATGAGAATAAGGTGTTATTTAAAAAAATTGATTATTTTTCTAATGGCAGAAGATCCAAGCAAGAGACATGCACGTAAGTATAAGCTAGCGTTTCTTAAAGTCATTCTGATACACATTAAGCAGGGAATTTCACATTTTCCAAATTTCTAGATGCCTCATGTAAGACATACAATGAAAATATTCTGAACATTGTGGAAGTAAATGATAGACTGAAGAGTTACCTTGCCAAAAAGCAAAATTCACAGATTCAGCATGGCATGCAGAAATAGGTGGATGGTGACTGACCTAATAGCAAGACATGAAAAGGGAAAAAGAAAAAGATGGACATATTAACACTTGAGCAGTCGTTTCAGTTTGGAGTCTTTCAGTTTTCTCCTCAATTTTTCAGTCATATATAGCATTTACGATTTGAACGTTTACTTTCCTTTTGGAGTTGTGTCCTAAAGGGGGTGTCAGTGAGATTAATATGGTACTGAGACCTAAGAAGCCTTGAAAAAAATGAGAAGTACTTATTTTAAAAGGCCTGTGAATTTTGTTCATTGAGTGAAAATCAAACTATTTATTTTGTACCTGGTCTCTAAGGTGATAATTACATTTACCCTTAGGATTTCAATATTTTCACAGAAGCCACACTTTGAGCACACAGATGAGAATAAAGTAGGCAAAGGGATAAACTCTTCTGTACAGTAAATACCTACAAAACCCTGACTGTGAGGGATGAGGCAGCAATCAGAATCCCTGAGGGAGCTATGGGTGGAGAAATCAAGCCATGAAATTCCATCTAGCAACCCTTACCAGCCATAGTGACACCCCAGGTGCTAAACTCTATCCACACGCACTGTATTTTATCACCTTTGCGTAAATGCACATACATGAATTAGGGCAACCACCAGATCAGCAAAGCAAGGACTGTGAGTAAATAAACAAATACACAGAGCAGACTATTAGAAGGAAGTAGTAAGTAATGAAGTAACTGCACAAACTGAAAGCCACCGCTCCTCCTTGGCTGTGAATTCACCCTTCTGGTTGAACACAGCTGACCAGGACCATCTCTTCGATGTGCAATGCCTACTGTTCTTTTGACAAAGACAACTTTATTTTTAAGTCCAGTTGCTACTTCCAACTATGAATTCAATTTCTTAAGAATCTACATGGCTCAAATGAAGTTTTACTTTCTGCTGACTGATACCCAGCCTGACCCAAGCAGCGATTGGTCCCTTCTGGGTGACTCCCCCAGTTTATATACTGGGCATGATATGCTCTGGTATGGAATACCCCTTTGACTGGTTTGGGTCAGGAGTCTTGGCTCTGCTTCCTCCCAGCCTCTTGTGCCCCTCTTCACTGGTAGAGTATGAGAGATGAAAAGTCCTCGATCAGAGTAAGAGCTACTTAACAATTAAAGCATCAGTGTTACCAGCACTGTTCTCAGGCTAAAGATGAAACACAGAACTGCACCAGCTTCTAGGAAGGAGGAAAAATAACTCTTACAGCTGAACTCAGAACAACTAATTACTCTCAGCTATGCCCTAATCCACCAAGAGCAACACTCACGGCAGCCAGATTAACCCCAGATGTCGCTATAATTCATGGGTTAAACTTAGCTCTTACTTAAACTGTTATAATTCCAGAGTAAGGTCATACTGCTAAGTGGAGTTATTCTAAACTCACTCTAGTAATAAAACAGTATCTCTGCTGAGGATTTTTTCCTATATTTTGACTATCCCATGAATTACATACTACCTGCACTAATACATTATCTAGAGCAAGCGTAAAAATGCTTGCACAAGCAATAAGCAACAGCTCCTGATGAAAAGAGAAATATTTAATGCTTGCAAGCTGCATGAAATGTCTTTCCCCCTATGTTGCCTTTCATCCCAATATTCCTCCACCCCATATGATTATAGTACCTTTACCACTCTATATATCACATCACTTATATGCTCATATTGGAATGACAGTTGTTAACAGCCCAAATCTCCTCATGAATTAAAAAGCCTCTTTAGAAAAAGCAGCCTCTGTACTGACTTATTCATAAACACTCAGATCTTGATGTATATATATACATCCTTCACCTACTAGGTACCAGATTTGAAAAGCTCAGCCCACAAAGTATTTGGATAGAAAGCAGAAATATTCGTGATGCCACAGAAAATACTAGTGGTTGACTGAATCACACATGGGATATATTTGTTATCAAAGAAGATGTTAAACAGCGGAAGATACAGGACACACAAAAGAAAATGACAAGAATGTGAATGCAGTCATGATCAGATTTCAGCATGGGGAACTGCACTCTACTTAAACAAGTTATCTAGTTACTGGAGTAGACAGCCTGCCAGCCTTTGCTGCTCGAGTGTCAGCTGTTCATTGCTATGCCCCATCCCAGAGTTAGCAGAGTTTCTTCAAAATACAGTTTCCTTCATGTATAATTCTGCAATGTCCCTTGAGTTTTGCTGGGCTCAGGTTAAAGTAGTTTTGCATTTTGCTATTAATTCCAGAGGATTCCAGCCATGCATTTAGAATTAAGCAGTGTATCAAGTAGCGAATCTAAGGGTTGCAGCATACAATACCTGTTCCGCAAAGAACTGGAAACCCTTATCTTCACGAATACATTCATAGGTTTCTCCAAGCACAGGATTAAATGGCTTACTTCCAGCTCGGTAGTAACTGGAGGCATATGCAGAGACTGCAAATGCAGCTATATACACCTGGGAATAACATATGTGGAATTCTGATTAATTCATTTCTACAGCCATAAACATTTTTTTCTATACCTTCTGATTTAACAGCAGAAAAGAAAAATTAGGTCATATCCTGACCTCAGATTCTGTATTTTTCCCATCACCTGCAGTCTATGAACATAAATGCCTTCTGCAAGTTAAGCACTAGCTCACACATCAGAGAACTGTTTTCAGAAAGTCATTCAACGGCCCAGGGATGGAATTATTAGGGTTGAACACTGCAAATTTAATCAACTGAAACCAGCATTTCTGAAACCCGTTTGAAACAGTTTAGCATTCTGCAACAGTTAAAGCAGTAACCTTAAAAACCACTGTTAGATTTTGTATTATAACTGGCTTTTATAGGTATGGTCTGTGATTCTATGGATCTATCAACTATCCTTTTCCTAAACATGGCACAAGAAGTTGGTTTTAACCAAGTTTGTTATTTCTAATGCACTTTGAATTGAATTGCCTTTTATCTACTGTGTGCTATTAACCTAATTATGAAACCGTTCTTGATTATGACTGAGACACAGGTAACCTTCCCAAATTTTTGCAGACAACTCAAGCATAAATCCTCCTACACCTGAGGAATCAGAATCTGGGGTTGTTCAATTCGGGTTTCTGTTGTACCATTTTAATTTCCTCATCTTCTGAAAGTGTAGATACTCTCCTTTCACAATTTCTCAAGCTGAGTCCACTTCAGAATGGCTATTTTATGAACTATTGCAATTACTATGCAACAGCTAGCATTAGTTTTGCCTCAGGAATTTTTCAAAGGCAAAGAATACTTCAACCTGAGGTAATTTCCAGATGCTTGGGTGTGGGAAGGAGGGAAAAGGATTCTTTTCATTCCCATATGAACAACTAACTTCTGCTCATTTCCTTTTCCTTTCCACATATGTTCTCAAAAGAACAAGAAATGCTATGCAATGAAAACTCCAGGAAATGCCCCACTGAATACTTGAGAACAGGCACCAAATTGTAACCTTTACAGAGTGTCAGAATGGAGCAAGAGCTTTACAAACAGTATTTATAACACAACTATTTACATTCATTAATAACCTCATGTTAAGATATATTGAGTAGAAAAGGCTTAGTTCAATTTAAGGGATAATCTATAGCTTCCATTTAGGAGAATTTAGAGAACTTCTAAGTCTTTATTTATGAGCTTGCATATTAAGTAGGTCTTGTGCACCTGGAAGCAGAACAACTAAAATGCATTTTTCTCTTGTTCTTTTGCCAAATGCTGAATTCAGGGTTCTGCACTGACAGAAGGTGACACCATTCTTGTACCCAACATGCACTCATATTCCCTGGTTTTGAGATCCTGAACATTTTGGATCAACCCCAAAACTTCACAAAACCAGTCAATAAAACAAATGGAGTTCATTAGTCAATATAAAGATATCACAGTAGGGTAGGACTGGAAGATCTACCACAAATGTGTTACCAGATTAGAGTCTTAAAAAATAAAGGATATATTGTAGCTTTCATACTCAAGAGGGAAGGTTATTAGTCCACAGTCCCCCCTAATCTTACAGAGCAAGAGCTGCAAAACAGAACTAAATTATTTCTTTTTAACCTTGCAGGACAGCAAGGTACTCGAGGACAGAGACTTCCTGACAAAGCAATGTGAATCATGCAGAAGAGTAAAAAACAGTGGGTATGTAAGTATGTACCGATAGATTTTTGGAGAGTCTGCCTTTCAGATGGGAGAAAAACATGGAACAGAACATCTTAATTTCTGTGGCAGATTGTTTTTACATTTAATCTATTCTAATTACGTTGAATGCTACTAACTATTTGGAATAACATATTTACCATCCGTTCAAATGGGTTAGGCGTATGTGCTGCTTTATCTAGCAGTTCACTGTACTCCAGCTCCTCACAGAGACGCTGAAGGGTGTTAAGTGGCTCATTTAATTCAACAGGCATGGCCACTTTGGAGAGATCCTTTCCTATGTTATTTCTCAGGATATTCCATAGGCTGATGTTACTTGTATTAGGACATGGAGCTGGTAAGCATGTTCTCCGTTTAGAATTGCATCCAATTCCACTTTCAGAAATACAGTCTGAAAAGGAAGGAAGTAGCACAAGTCAGTTCACTGTTTACTTTGTTTCATCCCCTTTGCAAACATACATTAAAAAGCAAACAACTTTTTTCTGTCAAAAGGTCCTTCCACCCTCACAATTCATTCCAGGATTTCATTTGTGGTTTGAAGATAGCCTCTTATAAAAAAGATAAATTTAAGAAGTAAGATTTTAAACTTCTGTATGTTAACTGAGGTAAATGCCACGTACAAAAGCTACATAAAAAACTACCTCCCTTAAAGGCTATAAGAAAGGCTTAAGCTTTACATTGGATTTGAAAGAGTAAATACTATAATTATTTAAGTCGTAACAGAGATGGATTCCTATCTGTTTCAGGGACAGAAAACCCCTCTCCTTGACAGAGCTTCAGTTAAGCCAGCATTTCTTAGAAGGCAAAGTGTAATGTGATGTTCCAAGCACAATAATAGCTCCTGCCTATCGTTCTCTACTTTGTTTGAATTCTCCTAGCAGGAAAATTTATCGCACCATGGTTGTATATGCAGGCTTTTCCACAGTGCTCCCCACAGCACCCAGCATTTAAAATATTAGCTGTAGATATACCCACATGTTGGGGGAGAAATGGCCTGTTTTAAAGGTGGAAAAGCTGATGCAACTGTGGAGCTATGTATTTGCTGAAGATATAAAACAAAAAAAAAGACTCGTGTATCTGAAGTCTGTGTTACCATGTCAAAGCAACTGGAACAGGATAAATAGTTCCAAGTGTGCCATAAAATGATTTGTCAAAGGATCAAAACAGAGCTACAAGCTTCTGCAACAGGCATTAGTCTGAAGTGATTACATTACTTAACTGTGCTTCAGTCTCATTTCAGAGGAATACGGTTGCTACTACAAGAATATATTTTATCTTTCAACATCCTTAGAGGCACCTAAGAAGCTCCTGATCTAAAATCAGTTACCATTTGGAGAAATTAAGGTGTCAACCCCTGTCCTCATCTGGCTTTCTTCACACAGCTTTGTTTTGGGAGGAGTTAAAATAGCACTGGCCAGCACGGTGCTGCACATGCCAAAGAATCACTGAACTTAAATGCACTATTTCAACCAGTATTTTCTCTGCTGGTCCAGTGATATAAGCATGATACCAGCAGTGCTTCCAAAGTAACAGAAAACCACAAGGGCTAACTTCTCCATCACTGCCATGTACGGCCCATGCCTCAGATGGAAATTTTCAAGTGTAATCAACAGCCTTAAAGTTTTTGAGAAGAAGTTTCCATCTTTCCTGCCCCTCTCAAACTAAAAGTCTTAATATCACATATGACCAAGTCACTGTAATGAGGACAGGTGAACTGTTTGCAATCTACTGCCTATCTCTTTCTTTTTGCATAAAAATGGCATGGGCAGTATGGATAATAAAAAGAAATCTACCAGAAACAGCTACATTGTTAAGAGGTTGGCTCCTATATTTCCCTCTTGGAAGAACTTATTTAATAACAGAACAGACCAAAAAGAAGGATGTTCCCTTAGATACCTCAGGAATGAGAACATCTCAGGAGAAGGAGGTACATGCAAAAAATTTATCCTTGCTCAAAAGAGCACTCCAAAATGAGATTTGGCTATGCCCTTTGATGGTTTTGGATTAAAATATTATATAGAATATTAACTGAATGAACTACATATTCTGGAATGCCCCATTAATTAGGGTAAACCAGTGACAAAACAGAGTGGACAAACAACTAATGTATTCAGATACCATATTTTCTATGCAGTGAACTTTGCCCACCCCCCATGAAAAGAAAAGCCCATGCAGTTCTGGTTTGCAAGAGCTGTGACAAATAGCCAGCAATAATACTGAAGGAGATTAAGACATCTGACCTCCAGCTAGACTCAATGACTTTTAAGGCCAGACTGGACTACTATCATCATCTGGTCTGACCTCCTACTTTACTGTAGCCAGAGGATTTTATCATAATCCCACAATTTATGGTTCAGCTAAAGCCCTGTAGGAGAAAGACATCCAGCTGGTATTAATGAGCTGTAGGCTGCTCAAAGCACAGAATTATCAAGTATCAGAAGCATGTGGCAGTGCTGCTAATACAGAAAAGCTTCAGTAGTAGACCATGTTAGAGAAGGTGAACAGCCACATTAGCACAGTTTTCTAAGGTCCAGATCAATAGATAAGTCAATCTTTATTTTTACTATCTTTCAAAAAAAAATCTTAAACAGTTACAGAATACCACAGATCTCCAGACATATCAAACTACTCAAGTTCATAGGGATCCACTGGTCCTTTGAGATGATCAGAAACAGCTGCTGGTAAGAAATCACCACTCAGCATTTGTGAAGATAAAAGTATATATATATACTGATAAAGTGGGAAGAATGATGTAGTTAGCTGAAAGGAGTCGAAGGCACAAAACCAATTAGTTTGTTATGACTGATTCTTCTCCCTCTTTGATTCTTTCTCTAACTAGCAAGAATGTTTCATAAACATATGTACTAATAGGACTATCATGATTAAAACAAGCAAAAAAGAAATCCTTATGGTCATACACCAGGCCTGCGAGGGTGTAATTATTCTCAAGTTCCTTTAAACACTGAGTTCTGCTAAAATCAACAGATCTTGCAATGCGGTGGTTAAACTGCAGAGTGAAAAAAAAAAAAACTAACCAAAAACCAGACTGACAAGAAGAAAATTACTTTTTGGGAAAAAGGGGAAAAAAAAGCAGGCAGCTAGGCCTTGCTACTTTGAAAAATCCTGGAGCCATGAAAGGAACTGAAAAGGAGTGGGAGTTGCACCAAAGAACCGAAGAAAATAGGTGTTTCTCTGCTGATACAGAACACCATATAGCTTAATCAATGGTACTCAGGCTCTGTTATGCAGGTTAATCAGAATACACTATTCAAAACCAATCTGAGGGTGTAAGAGAAAAAAAACACAGGCTGTTTACATCTCAAAACCTGCAATATCAAGCAATTTTTAGCAAGGGAAGAAAAAAACCTCCAAACAAAAATAAACAAAGAAAGTTCTCATAATATGGTGTAATAAGCATGGTGCAATAAAACACTGAACTTACCTAAAGTTTGTCTTTCATTCTCTATGTCATTGCTTAGGTTATCTTCTGAGACATTATCACTGATATCACTTACATATGAGTCATCATCTGATACCTGAGTGTGTGGTGGAGAAATAAGCAAAATAATCCCTCATTACAATAACCCCGTATATACATGAAACTGTTACTTTCTGCTGCAATTACTATTTTAATGGGTTTGAACTATTTAAGCTCTGTTTCAGTATTAGAGGAAAGTAGTAAGAATTTCTAAGAAGACATAACTGAGTTTGGGAGAGATCACTATCACTGAAAATTCAACTATTCTTTTAGTGGATATATGCTTCATCTTGGCCTCACAGCTGAGGGGGCTTTGCTCACATTGGAAGCCAATGCTTTTATGGAATCTGAAACAGCTAAATGAGCTAATAAGCTTCAATATGCATGACATCAGCCCCAAAGTACCTACAGGTACCAGGAGGACAGCTGTGAATACATTTCTACAGTACAATTTCTTAAGCACCTGTATGATGACTCAAGGCAGGCAGTATATGTAATGTATGCATACTGGCTACCTAATGGCCATTTGCCTCACCTGCATGTAAGACTTCCCCGTAACAATTACTACATTTTACTGTGAAGATACAATGATGCCAAATAAACACAGGCAGCATATCAGCTTCTAAATGTTTTGAAAATTGACATTTTCTGGCAGTTATCTGATGTGCAGTTGGCACTCAGGTCAAGTAGCAGATAAGAAACTACATCAGAATTATATCAATCTCAGTGCTCAGACCTCATTTTCTGAAGAGCTAGCAGACAGTAGGACTTCCTGTGCATCAAAGAATTCTGTGAGAGAGTCAGCTATAGAGAGTCTGCTTTCATTGGAGACCTGGTGAACCAGAGCTCTGCTCTCTTCTCTTGAATTTTCCTGTTTGAAAGAAATAAAAAGTTTTGAGAAGCACATCATTTAGCATGCAGACATGCAAAGTCACTTAACTTAAAGGGCTGTAAAACACTTGGAGAAGATTGCACATGCTCCTTTCCAATTTAGTGAAAGGTAGCATGTGTTTCAAAGAGAGATTTTAAACCAAACTAAAATAGGACACAGTGAAGAAAAAGAGAAGGAAAAAAAAAACCCACTGCATATTCAGTACATGGCTTTAGCTGCTGCTGGCCTGTTTGACTGCCATGGAGATCTTGGAAACTCCTCCCATGGAAGCCTTACAGATCATTGATGTAAGCAGAGTCCCAAAAGGTGGCCTAGCAAAGGTGGGGTGACCAGTGAGGCTTGGTTCATTTTACAGAATCAGAGAATACTGTGTGCTATTGTTTTCCTTGATAACTCCAACAATGCTAAGGAAAAGAACTAGTTGACCCAAAGGAGTGTAATAAGCTGCTCTAAAGTTTTTCTGCATGAGATGCTTTACTAAGTTGTAACCATGACTGTCCTATTGCAATTCTGCAGGAGGTGTAGTGGTTTACTTTCAGAACAACATAATGAACATTCTGACAAGTCTATAATCAAACTGACAAATCTTCTTTCAAAGCTTTTCTGCTGGCAGATTTTACTACAGTATGGCATGTTATTCAGTATGTGCTAATAATGGTGAGATTGTAACAAACCAAACTGCTACCTTACAAAAGACTTTTTTTTTTTGATGAATACTTCTGATACAGAAGAGGAACCTCAGCATTGCCTCAGCATTACCTCTTCTGTGGGAAGGCAGTCACACTAGCCTACAAGTCACAAAAAAATCTTACATATGTGGGCACATTGCTACTGGGAATGTTTCCAATATCATTTTGAATCTGAGAAAGAAAGTGAGCAGGAAAGGCTCAGAAAAGAACAGCAGGTTTTCATATCTATCACATGAGAGCTTAAGGTTGTCTTCTTTCATGTTGCTACTCTAGCATGATAAACAACAATATAAACTGCCCAATAAACAAACTAAACTTTACCTTACACAAAAAGCTTCGGATACTAGTTTATAGTGCTCCAATTTTCACAGGTCTACCACAGCACCGGATGCATCATTTAGAGCCAAGTTTTGTGCAGTAGCCCTGTCTTCCTCACAGCAGCATTACTGGATCACAGTCCTCCCACAGATGTAAAATGAAACTTCTCCAGTATAAAAAATATCACCCTTAAGTTCCATCCCAAACCATGACAGAAGGAATTTGTGAATTGACTCTCTAAAGGACATTTTGAAAGCTCTTTTTGTTGTGTGTGGGTACTGCATAGAACAAGTATCAGAATCTGTTATCATTGAAAGGACCTCCACTAAATAAGGAAATAAAAAGCTCCTGAAAGTAAAACCAACAGATTAATGCTTGTATGGATAACAATTTAAGTGTTGTTCAGATTCTCATGGGATTAAAAGCAGAAGGCGTAAGAACAATAAACTACCTTAAATAGGAAGAAAAGCTCCAACAACTACCACCAAAGAAGCCCCGAACAGCTAAATATGACCAAAACACGGCTCTACTAAAACAGAACTAAATCAGAAGTGAACAGACGGAATGACTAAACGGTCTTTAAAAATAAAAGCAAATAATAAGTTATATAAAACCCCCAGCACTACTTCCACTCAAGTTGTAATGAAGATTTTTAATCCAACGACAGCAGAAGTTTCTGTATGAGTTAACATTTATGAAAATCCATCAGAAATAACTAGCACTATTAAAACCTAGATCCCATGACCTATAAATATATCACATTCACCTGTATTCTGCAGCAAGCCAAAAAGTGTCTGAAAATCGGTACATCTCCAACTGGCTAACTGGGTATGTAGAAGGCTCCCTGTCTTCACACAAAGAAAACTAAATGGCAGAAAGTGCTCTTGTACCTCTCATATTTTTGATCATTTCATGGAAATGTCTGATAGTTGTTCTAAACCTTACATGATCCACATTGGTAGCCACTGTTCTGGGCTAACAATAATTAAACAGGCAACAGAAAGTAGTACAGAAGTTGAAAGTTAACAAGGGAATAAGGGGAGAGAAACAGTAGTACCAGAATAACAAAGCAGCAGCTCTGTTCATGCTGAATGGGAAGCAGGCAGGAGGCAAGGGAAAACACCAGGAACCAGTAGCAAAAAGCAATGGAAGTGTGCTCAGGGAAACTGCTCACAAGGGAAATCTTTCAAATCAAATAGTACACAGTACATCATCAGAAATGACTCATAACCACAAAAGCAGACTCATTTTACTAACACAATACACCATAGCAAAGATGTTAACAAGACAAGGTGCAGCTGTGCGGCACTGTCTAGGTATAGGGGCTTGAGGAATACACATCGCTGAAAGAGGAAATCCGTACCTACCTTCACCAAATCTGGACTTGATTTTGCATTAGATGCTGAATCAAGGATCATAGATTCGGCATGTATTCTGCATAACCGGTCTTTAAGATCTGTGTTTTGTGCTATTGCCTGGAATATTTAACAAAAATATTGGGGATATAAAGTTCTCTTGACTAATTTGAACTTGGCTTTATTGAGTAAAAAGGGGCTCAGAGTATTTAAAGTGCAGTACAAAACAACACTACCATATGATTTTTTACTGGTCCAGCAAATCATTTATTATATATGCTTCGAATCTTGCTCATCTCTAAAATGAAAACTATTATTGTTCAGTATGAGGGAAAAGACACATAAATAGAGGAAAAAAGCTGAAGTTGGCAAGGATATTTCAAGTTAGCAGGTTATGCAAGCTGATTTAGTAAGTTATAAATGAATTTTCCTCATCTTTTTCTCTTTTCAAGCTCCCCTCCTATTTCCAACCTAGCTTCTCTCAACATTAAATTCTTACTCTTGCTGCATTCAAAACCATTTGATTTTCCCATCAGCCTGGTATACTGATAGTTCCCTTTGCCTTCCACTGACAGAGGAATAAGACTTAAATTTAAACACGTACGGTTTGTGTCCTACCAGCTTGTAACGGCAATGATCAGAATAAAAAGCCTCTACTGCAAACTCACATTTGTTGTATGTTATTTACTCATGCTGGGTGCATGTGATGGACAGATGTTAGAGTAGACTTGTAGGCAGAGAATACAACCTTGCCCACAATGAAAGTATCTCTGAAAGAAAAGACTGGGTTACTAATTTTGTAACAGTACTGAAGACTTACTGCCCATTTTAGTGATCTGAATCTATACTAGGATGTGGAGAACCCTGCTGTTTACACATCCTCTTGTCCCACAGATGTTTCTGATGTTGACAGTAATTTTTGTTGGAAATAGCCTTGAGGACAGGAAAGACTATAAGCTCAAAGTGGTGATGGAGGGGAGAAGCTAATTTCTGGCTTTACATATGTGTGGTATGAACTTGACACACAGGCATGTATCACTTCTGTGTCAGGTGCTCAATTGCACAACACTGTATTATACCCACATCAAACTGGGAAAAAAGTATTTACACAGCTTTCCTGTAATACTGTCTCCCAATTTTCATCGTTTGCTACAAAGTGTTTTGTTCCTTCTATTGTCTTCTTCCTGCCTCCAAAATAAAAATATTATACTTTTCCTCACGGTATTTGCTTTTCTTGGATGTTGTGTAAGTCAAGATTACTATGAGGGAGAAGCAGAGATGCTAATTTTGTTGTGTTTTATTCACTTTATATCTGTTCACTTTTCTTCCCCTGCCAGGCTGATGACAGCAAAACAGACACAAGCTTGATACTTTTCAACCTGTGAGTCTGATACTTTGTTCCTCATCTACCCAAAACAAACTGAAATGAACAATAACACTAAATCAAAGTCATCAACACAGGACTCTCTTGCAAGGGAGTCTTAGAAATATATGAAGTTTCTTATGTCTGTGCTTCCATATGTCTTCAAAGGAAGCTTATTCTTTTCTCCTACAAGATCTCTGCTGTGCAGGGTGAGAAAATTTCTGTTGGCATCATGGCTTTACAGAGCGGCAGGCTAAGAATAGCTCTCATGGGTGTTAACCTCTGTTGAAACTGCCAGGGTTCACAAATGACTTCTAGATGGGCTAGAAAAGGCTGATTAAGTATCACGTAAGACCTAAAAGCATGAATTTTTTAAGACATTTAAATGATGAAGATGGACAACAAAATTCCATTGCTCAGAAAAAAAGATTTCATGCTAAGCAGAGTGTTCACTGAGTTCAGAAATCTTTAAAACAGACTTTTTGATATAAAATGTGAGGCAAATAACACTGGAAACACAAAAGTCACCTATTCAAACATCAAAAAGTGAACATCTGAAAGCCAGAAACAAAGTGCAAGTGAGTATAGCTATTACAACAACAGGTTTCACCTTTATCTAATTCCTATAAAGACATCATGGCCTCTAAAGGTCTAGGCAAAGAGGCATGTTGTACACTTAAAAAACTATAACCATATGCAGTTTCTGTAAAGAAAAGGGAAGTTTTCAGACTGAAATAATTCTTCATTGATCTATATTACATTTATCAATACCAGCGTCTCCCCGCCTCTGATTAGGAATTTGCAACAAACACTGAGATTTTAAGACCATGGTAATGATGGCCCTTATTGCTTTGAAATCAGATCACTGATTGATACATTCAAACAAGACCAACCTAAAAGTTCTGGTCTCAACTAATTACAAAAAGCACACCATCCAAAAAGCTTTTTAAAGAGCACAGTCTCTGGTCATTTAGAACTCTGCCCTAACAGCTCCATTACTGCTTTTAAACAATTAATTGGAAGCCAGTACTAACATGTTGTATTTGAATTGGCTTTGCAGTGTCTTGGTGTAGCACAGTGAAGCTCCAGTGCATTAGAAGGGACAGCTGAGTGCTTTCAGCTGCTCTCGCCTTTATTTTAAACCAAATCATACAGTGCTGCTTAGGAAAAGAAAAGGAAAAAGAAAAAAAGGAAACCCGCAAACTACCAGAACTGACTGATTAAATGGTGCATGCTTCAAGAGAAAGTAGTCTTATCATTACAGAGCAGCCTTCTGTTTCTTAACATTAAAATGATACATGTTAGACTGTATACCGAAATTAATCTATCAAACTTTAGTGATTTCACAATACCTTTAACATTTAGGAAAGAGTCTTTGAAAAACACCATATATAATAACATACCATGATTCAATACTGAAAATTCTAGTACAGGACACTAAAGAAACAAACTATTGTGAAATTTTAAAGTAGTATCTGACAACAATGAAACTTGATGAAATTCAGCAGGTCACTTACAGATGTTAAGGCATTCTTCAAGCCAGCTATTTGTGCAGATGGAGATGAGGATGCATCGTGCTCCAGCATCTGCTTCATCTTTTCCCTTTCGGTAGATATAGTGCTGAAAGCTGACCTCAAGGTGAAGTAAACTACAACCATTTCATAAAAAGTGAGTTAAAACCAGCTACCAATCGTACACATACCAACTACGTAAAACTTCAATGAAACATCATTTATGGTGGCAGAAACAAGCATTTACGTTGAGAGATCCAGAGTGGGTTACTAAACCCAAGTAATATTAATGAAGGTTATAGGGTAGATTTTTTAGTAAGAGAAACATTTATGGGGAATGCTACCACGCTGACTATATTAGCCACAGTCAAAATTACTCTGATTATTTGTGACAGATGGTGACAAAGCTAACTAACCACATCTGCTCCTCACTTGCTTTTGTTCCCCAATTAGCTTGTATCTTCAGACGGTCATGACTCTACTCCATATTCCTTTAAGAACTTCAGTGGAGGAGAAGAGATGGAAGAAAAAAAGTAAAATATAAAAAAGATAGCAAAAAGCATCTACAACACATACTGTGCCACAGCTATGGGGTTAGTAGCTTCCCCAAAAGCAAATCAACTGTGGTGCTGCGTTTTGTTCTCTCTTTTGGGGATAAGAAAAATGCCAGCTTGTTAGATGAATTAGTCAGTCAAAGGGTCAGATCCTGAATGTTGTGCACATTATATTGCTATTTGTACTCCTTCCTGAGCCAGTATCACCAGCCTAAAACATTGAAATCAGACAACAGATTATACAATTTTAAAAATCACTGGATTTTTAAAGGGGAATGCACTTTCCTTAGGTTTTTTTCTTTCGTTGTTTGTTTTTTATTTTGTTTTTACAGTTAAAACATTTCCTCTTTTCTTTAACCACAAGGAATAAAAATTTATTGGAGTAATATTTATGTAGGATTTCAACATTCATCTACCTGGGGAATTTGAGAATTTCCAAGGGCCTAATCAAGCCTTCCAATACAGTCACAAAAACTGCCTATGCAAAAATGTATCCATTTACAGGGAAATGGAGATATAAAATCTGAGCATGAATGCATGGAAAAGGTAAAGAACAAGAAATCTCTCTTCTAATCATCCACACTGGGCTAATGCGAATCACCAACACTTCATTAAGTATTTAATGTAACCTAATTTCCTCTTCTAAGAAAATATACTTAAGGTATATTTCAACACTGTGAAACATTACCAAAGCTAATTCTCTAACCTATTCGAAGAATTCTTTTAACAGTATCACATGGGGGGGGGGGGGAGGGGAAGATGTATCTGCTACA
>JASSUY010047763.1:52886-65248 GCA_032466535.1 Forpus xanthops
CCCCCCCCCCCCCCCCCCCCCCCCCCCCAACAGGTAGCTGCGACAATCTAGTGTAAGCCTTTCAGATATGGATGACATGACCTGAATCTTCAGTGACCTTAAATGTCATTTAGTAAGTTGTCATTTACTAAGTTATTTTTTTTAAAGAATTATCCCATACTAAAGTATTAATGTTGCATTTTATTTAATTTTTATCAAAAGCCAAAGCAAAAGTTTTCATCACTACCCTTTTTTGGAAGGCATTTGATATAAAACAACTTTGGAAAGAAGTTATTAGTATTCTTAATAAAATGATACTGTATTAAATAGTACCAAGTCTACTGTCCCTCAAATGTGAGGGTCAATCTAACCAAAGTTTCTGACATGGACATTTCAGGTGAGGTCATCCTGAGTGGGTGATTGCTTTGCTCTGCTTAACAGCAACTTGTCCAACTGTGCCCTACCCCCACTGCTTTTCTCTTTTTGGAAAACATGTATCAGTTTTGACTATAACTGACTTTATGAAGTTTACTAGTCAGATACATTCCTTATGTAATGGCATCAAGATACATTAGCACCAGGAGGGACAACAAACAAAGAATGCCTATTGGTAACATCAACCATTATGTTGTGCAAATGGGGACAAAGCCAGTACTTCCAGAAGTCTTTCAGATATAAATGCTGAAATGCCTTTCCCACCAAGATCACTTAAAACTATTAAAATATTTCTGGTGCGAGGGTGATGGAGCAAAGCACTGCTAATGAAAAATAATTTGGAGATAAGAAACATTTCTAGTCAAGCTGCCCCTCTGGCTGCTTTACAGGGTATTCTCTTCTGTATTCACTAAAAATAGGTTACTACCATAGCAACCCTTGCATCACCAACAAATGTTGACTGAAATACAGAGAAGCACACCAAGTATAGAAACATATATGTGCTCAGAAACACACATATGCATGCAAGCACAAAAGAGTATAATCTGCTTTGTATCTATAACAAGTTTAGGATTTTTACCTTTTGGCAAAAAAAGTACAATTTGGGTGTTTAGCACATCAAAGAAAGGGCTGCCCTTTATGAAATATTTTTTTTTTAAAAGTGATGATTAAGATACTGTTTTCAAATGACTCAAGATCTCAACTTTCAGTTCCTCAAGAAATTAAAAGCAGGGAGGGCATTTTCTGCTTTTTCTAAACATTCTCAGAAGTCACATCATTATTTAAATCATGGTAACATACAGCCATGTACAAAAGATAATTTAATTTACCTTTATGTGCAATGTGAAATAAGTCTTCCTGCATTTTAGTAAATTCTGATGATGTTTCAGAGCCATCAGAGTAATTTTTCTCCTCTACAAAATCTATTGTAGATAAGTTTGGATTCGAAGCATGCAGTCTCAGAGGGGCAGAAAATACTGAAGGCACCTGTAAGGAGAACAGCCATTCATGATGGTTTTACAGACTATAAAGGAAATTACTTGTTGGAGGCAGCAAAATGGAAAAACCGTCAATCACCAATAGTCTTGGAAGTACAAGGCATATGAAACCACAGATATGATTTTTCCCAAGACATTGTAATTGGAAATTCAGCAAAACTCCAAGAAACAAGCTCTTTGAGAGCTGTAGCATATGCTGTATTATTTTTCCTCACTTATAAGTATCTAATTGCTTCATCTCTGGATGCAAATGTGTACAAATCTACCTAGAGAAATTACAAAAACCTGTACTGATAAAGAAAAAAACAACCAAACAAACCAAAACCACAGGAAAACATCACCACAACCCCCCAGGCTGGAGGCAGAAATTGACAGCACGAGTAAAAAACATGGCCAGTCTCCTGAAAGTAACAGCACAAATCCTATTGCAGATAGCAATAGCAACATATTCATGTTTTGTCTAATATATTACCACTTAAAATGACCTAGCACAGGACACTACTTAAGAAGGATTCATATTTCCTAAACTGGTCTCACCCAGAAGTGATCCATACGTAAGATTTAGAGAAAGATGGGCACTGACTGAATGTACCTGTAACATTCCTTTAGGCTCTTTCCCAACAACTCTGGATCGCCATCTCCTGTGTGATCTTTTTTCCTTCTTTGGGCTTTCAAAAGGTCCAACCTTTTAACACACAGGACAAAAAGAATACAGATTGCCATCAAATCAGCAGAGCTAAGAATACATCAACCCTTTAGGATATGGGGTTGATTTTTGGAATTGCATGGGAAAAGTTCTTTTGGTTTTGTTTTTTAAACAACAAACCTGCATAGCATTTATAGCAGGCGCTGAGTACGTCCTGTGAAGAACATCCATGCTCTGTAACAGCTGGCTCATTTCCAGTAAGTACGTGTGACAGTTGGACAGCTCTGTTTTGAACAAGAGAATATTTTTAGTTGTCCTAAAGTAACAGACACGGGGAAAGTTTTTTTCTTTGTAGGTTAATTTTGATTGTAACTAGCTTAAGTTATTCAATGACTAAAAGCACATTCTTAGACAACTGGCTAAAACACTTGTATTCTTCTATCTTCTAGTTCAATATATTTAAATGTATCTATGTGGTATGTATGATGACCATGATATTTTATCTCACTTGTTTGCAGAAAAATGTGAATAATGTGGTAATTACAGCAGTTTGGGACTAGTCAGAGCTCCTCTTGGTGAGGATAACAGTGCCACAGGCATCAAGACTGAATTGTACATTCAGATCTAGAGATGAGGCACCCCTGTATTAGAGCTGAAGCTCGCTGGTAGGTAGGACTTTACTAAGTATCACGCAGACACTAGCAACATGAGAAAGATCTTCATGCTCTTAGGAAAGCATGAAAGCAGAAGGTGACTTTCAAGTACAAAGACAGTGCTTTGTAAATCTTTTTGGATGCTTCCTTTTTTTTGAATACGCTGCTTAAGAAAGTTCAGATCTTACTCCTGAATGTGATGTTTGTATATAAAAGGAAATGTACTAAAATATATTTGCTCCTTGAAGTGGTGCCCACAACTGATACCCCACATTCAGATTCACTGGTCCTTTTGAAGATGAGTAGCTTGTTAATCAACAACCACCCCTTTCCTCCCACCAGCTCCAGAAAAAACTTTCATGACCATGTAACAATGTAGTACTCTCATTTCAAGAGAAACTAGGGGAAATATTAGGCTACTTTCAACTTTCTCCAAATATCATTACCTCTTGAGCATTTGTCCATGTCTTCAGAAGACTGCAGCCAAGATGAAATCCTGGACTCATTACTCGAAAAGGAAAATGACAAGTTACCTCCGGCTGAGAATGAATTCTGTTTGGTCAAGCTGCCTGCCTGTTCCAAAGAACAAATGAATTATTTAAAACTGTATTTTAATGTCATATGCACAGATTTCAACAACCAACAGTTGATGTTCATGACCAGGATGGAAAGAATCAACAACATGGAGGGAAAAAGCATATGAGCTAGACTAGGCGTGCAGTCATTAAGCGTAACGTCAGGATATCTAACATAACTGCTGTACACAAGCAGTAAAGGAGCTATAATTTTCTGAAAGCCAAACCCTGAGGAAGGTCAAAGCTCCACATGAGTTAAGTGCACTTAATACAATTGAAACACTGTATCTGAACAGGACCAGCTGGACATTCTGTTCCTTCTCCAAGCTCCCCAAAGAAGCCCCCTAAGTAACTCAAATGTAACATAGATATTTGCTAAAGCTGTTTTTCAGTAAAGAAAGCAAGACCTAATAGATGTTTTTTTTAAAAATTTTACTCCTCAAGGTTGTCTGACTTTAGCATGGATTTGGCTTGATGGGCCTTAATACATGTGTGACCATATACCTCATCCCAGTAAATACTACTTTTCACAATATCTCAGTAACCATTTTCAAACTTACCCACACAGAATCAAATAAAGTGTACTGTCCACGTGATGTCATTCAGTTGTGTGTCAATTTATACAGTCAGCATGTAAGAGTAGTAAGCAGCAATAAACACACTTATTTTTAAACTTACCTGTGTAGTTTAGCTATTTCATTCCTACATAAAGCTGTATGAGCCTTAGTCATGTATATATAGATTCTCAAAGTCACCCTAGTGTTTTCAAAAGTGCAAGTAAGCTGAATCTGAAGATGAGCAATTGTATTGGCATTTTGTGAATAAATCCCGTATTTATCTCTACAGAAAACTATCCCATACAGCCAACCTCTCCAGAACTCATACACATGAGGGGGATGAGCAGGAAGGAAGAAGGAAGCAGGCTTTGCCAAGAAACAGGCAGGAGAGTGTGTGTAGCTCCAGTTAGCATAGTTTTACTTTTGATCAGCAAGGCTAAGCTTTAGAATCCAAGAATTCCACATGTACATATGTAGATACATACACCTACCTGCCAACAGCAACAAAAACCAGATGTGAAAACTGATCAGATGTTTCTAAAAGCAAATAAAATGCAATGCCAAACTCACTCCACATATTTTTCTTAAAACAACCTAACTGCTGGATTGATGCAACTAACATCAAGCCAGAGCTGGTGTAAATTGGCAAACTTCCATTTAGCTTCAGCAGAGCTAAGGTGATTAACTGCAGCTTAAGAACTATCCCCTTCTATTTTTCACATGAAAATAAGTAAGGCTTCTTTGCAGTGCAAATCTGGATTAATAAATTAGAAGTGAATTTCATGCCGAAGAAGAAATGGTTCGTTTCCTGACATTGAACATAGATTTTAGATACTCTAGTGTCCTGGGTTCAGCAGTAGCAGTCATTTTTCTCCTTCTTAGCTGGTGCAGTGCTGCGGTTTTGACTTTCAGCCTTGTAACAGCGCCGATAACACCCATGTTTTCAGTTGTTGCTCAGTAATGTTTACTCTGACCAAGGACTTTCTGAGTCTCATGCTCTGCCAGGGAGGAGGGGAAGTCAGGAGGAAGCAGAAACAGGACACCTGACACAAACTGACCAAAAGAGGTGTTCCATACCACAACACGTCATGCCCGCTATATAAACTGGGGGCAGTTACCCAGAAGGGCTAGATCACTGCTCAGGTTGGATTGGGCAGCGGTTGGCTGGTGGTAAATGGTTGTATTCTCTTCCCTTGTTATTTCCCTTATCATTATTATTATTGTTGGTAGCAGTGGTGGTTTGTGTTATACCTTAGTTACTGGACCATCCTTATCTCAACCCGTAGGAGTTGCATTCTTTCGATTCTCCTCCCCATCCTCCTGGGAGCAGGGGGAGGAAGGGGGGAGGGAGTGAGCAAATGGCTGCGTGGTTCTGGGCTGCTGGCTTAAACCATGACAGCTAGTCACATGGATTCTTTTTCTTTTCTGGAGAGCACAGGCACAGATATATCATGGGACTCTGCAAAGTTTCACTTTTGCCTTCAATATTCTTCTCCCCTTCTATCCCTGCTGTCTTTTGGGAGAAAAAGACTGAAAGGTCACAGGCAGTTTGCTATTTCCTTGCAGACACAGCCTCAGGAGAGAGCAGGCTGTCAGAGACACAGAGGTGCGGGCAGCATAGAAAGCACACAGACAGCTCTTTGCAGAACAGCCCCATTACCTCAGGGTGAGTTGCTGCTCTTTCAGCTGCCTGCTCAAACAGATCCCCTTCCTCTCAAGCAATAGCCAAAAGCTTTTCAGGCGTATTTGTGTTTGGTAAAACTCATAGACAGTTACAGGACAACACTACCAAAGTTATGAACAGCAGCTAGTGGGTAGCAAGCCCACTCAGATAGTTCAGCAATAGTCAGGGAAAAGGAAACCTTAAGATAAGTGGACAACAAAGAGGCAATTGCTCAGGAGACATTGGAGTTGACAGAAACAGTCATTACAGTTATAGTAAGTAACACAGTATTGCTAAAAAAAAACCAACGTTATTCTCAAAAGAGATCACTGATTCTAAACAGGAGCAGAAGAGCTTCTTTGTGTGAATGTCAATGTCCAGACTCCTGAAGGCACAGAGGTTGTATTCAGGCACAGATTTCCATCATTCTTCCACAAGACTGCATCAAAGAGATCAGTTTTTGACTAAGCATTTGTCAGGTCACTTGTGAATCTTAGTCACAGACTTTACCTGAAGAGTACTTTGTCAGTCAGACTCATCTAGATCCCACACCCACCTCAACATGGTCCTTAGATTGGTCAGAATAATGCTTTTACCTCAGTTAAAAAATATTAAAAGTGGCCACACATGATGGCTCCTGGATAATTCCTATATACCTCTCAGGTCAGTAGTCAGATTCATTAATGTAGAAAAAGATGTTTTATCAGCCAAAGGATAAATGAAAAAAAGGAGAAAAAGTGAATCAGCTGAATATTCTGTGACCCAGACTAACAGTTACCAGCACATATCAGACAAATACTGAATGATGTCAAAAAATTATGAGGATTCTAACTCAACATGCAGTTTTAAAAGTCATCATGAAAATACAATTTGCTGTGTTAAACAATGAGAGAATACTATAAAATCTGACAGCACCACAGGCAAAGCGGCTTGGGAATAAACCAATAAATATTTTGCTCTTGACATTTCAGATCATAACTTAAACCCCACCACAAACTAGCATTATACTCTTTATTTAATAAATATGAATCAGTCAATTTTAATCCCTGATGAAAGGTCTTTATTTATAAATCACAACTATTACCTTTCTACCTGGGGTAGAATCACAGAAACCAGGGACAGAGTCTGTAGTAGTAGACACAGGGAAGAAGAGATTATTAACGTCATGAGGAAACATGGAGATTACATTCTGACGGTACATCCTGTGATGACGGAGTTTTGCTACCCATTCATCAAACAGCTCCTGAGATTTCACCTACACAAAAATGCAGGGTTTATAGAATTCACATGCAAAATCACTAACAAAGAAACTAAGGCATTTTATACTCATTAGACAGCTGCCCTGGCTGACCTTTACTGAATATCAGAAAAGTTTTTCTAATGATGCTTCTACTAAAATGCACTTATGTGCTTTAAGTATGACAGAAATTTAATCACAGGACAAAGTCAAGAAAAAGAGAAACTTGAATTGGTATACTTATGACTTCCAATGTAGAAGACAACACTTAGCAACTTGTAGATGGAATAAACCCAAATATAAATTTAAAATACCCATTTAATTTGTCATTTCATAATTGCCATTTTTAAGGTTTAGTCAAGGTTTACCTAACTACAAATAGAAATTTGATTTTGGTGATGTATTTTAAAACAAATTATTCCACAAGGATAGATAAAGCTGCATATTTAGCAGTGGAAAATACTTCCTATAGATAAGACAAAGAACAAGAAAAAAGTACTGTAAAAAAGCATTTGTGCAACAAGTGCTTTTGCTGAAAAAAGTGCTGGGTGAAAACAGTGCTGCTAAATATGAGGCATCTTCAAAGCTTCTATTCAGAACAGCAGTACAATAATGCCTCTCGTGTTATAAACTAGTGTAAACTAGTCTGCTGAGACTAAAAAGTAGGTTTTTAGCGTAACTAACAGACCTCCACTATATACAGCTAATGAGCTAATGTTGCCATTTTGGGAGGAAGGCTGTAGCAATCTTGAAGACCTACCTTCAGATGGTATATCTGCTCTTCTGTATCCAAATCTATACATTTTGTTGATTTCTTTACAGACATGACAGAAAGTCCAACATCAATACAGCCATGAAGCTTCCCTCTCTCTATCTGCAAAAAAAGCAAAAAGAATTCAGTCACTCCAGAATGAAGCAAAAAAACAGACATTACCTGCTGAAACTGCCATTTTCCCCCTTTGGCCTACTGTTTAGAACTGCTGAAACTCTATTTCTCATTGCCATCAATATGGAATTACTGTTATTTTGGATAAAACAGTGGGTTTACTTTATAACAGCCTTAAAGGGTTCAGATCACTTACATCAGCTTGGCATTTAGAATACTTCAAAATCCCTTTGTCCAAAAAGAAGTATCTCTGTAACCAGAAAGGCAGAGAATTAAAACCAACTAACCAAAAAAACCCAAAAACCACCAAACAAAACCCCATCATCCCTTCACCTCCCACCCTCATTTCTTTGGAGGACACTTTCTCTGCCCTTTTGTAACCTTTTTGCCACAAAACAATACCAAGTAAGTCCCACTCACATGGCATTAGGCTTACAGATACACATTCCTTTCTTACCTTGTGCCAGCCCTTCAAAGGCCATTTCCTCTTTTTCAGCAAGCAGCCCTCCTGCTTCTGTGGCTCTTGGGTACAATTCATTGCTCCCCGAAGTCCTTCTACAATCTCCCAGCTGTCCTGCTTAAACAGAAAATCCAGATGTAGATCATATTTCTTCCAAAGAACAGAATTGGTAAAAGAGATTCAAGAGGAAAAAGGCCATAAATAAAATTTAAAAAATAAATTATGTTGAAATCTAACCTTAGATTTCTCTTTACTTTGTTACGTATCTTCCAAGAGACAAGACTGTTTTATTTTGATAGTAATTATATGAACCAAAAAAACCACTGTTTATATGGCACCATACTTCACCGAATGTACGTGCTCACCGGAATTTTATACGTAAATTTTTCTGCACATATATTCACACAGTGTATAGCCACAGCCTGGCTACCTTTCAGCATAAAAACCCTTCTGCAAACAGCTTATGCAAAAAAAGGATATGTTTTGTAAGCTATGACGCAGAAAGAAGAGACGCTGAAAGTTAAGACCTTTCCTATAAAACTCCTTAGTCTATATTCATTAACTCAAGGTTTTGTGTTTGGTGTGAACTGCAGCCTCCCTAAAGTAAAAATAATTAAATTAAATAAAAACAAATAAAAAAACCTGGGGAAGTAACTCAAGTACTTATAAGGACATGACATAAAGGAAGAGTACAAGTAAGATAAAAACTACCCTCCATCAGATACGCCTCTAATTAAAAGAAGATCTCCCTTTTTGCCATGAGGAACTCTTAAATGAAAGATCCTACAGCAACATAACAGAGAAAAGAATGAATGGCATAGTATTTTTACAGTTCTTATTTATGGAAGGACTGCTAATGACAATGTGACCTGAGTTTCAAGAATTCTGATCAGAGATCTCATGAATTATTTATTGGTAGCTACCATAGGATTTAACGAATCTACAATTGTGAATAACTGACAGGAAATGTCATGTGCCGGTACCGTCCTCATATATTTGAAAAAAACAGATACTTTAACATACAGCATTTAATAACAAGAAAGAAGTAGTATTAAACACTTTGGGGAAAACAGAGCTATACCAGGTAGGTACATGTGGTCCTCTCTGCAAGATACATAGGGAATTATTCTCAAAAAGAAACTGCCTTACAGGAAACCTTTCAAACAAAAAATGAAACAAGAACCAGCAAGAGTGCTAGTTGTGCTCATTTACCCATCTCCAGAGTACTTAACATTCACCACTAGAAACCTAGAAAAAATTACAACAGGTAATATGCTCATTACTTGAGTAACAAGGCATAACGGCAAGCCATCTTCAAAAATACATTCATTAAACAGCTTAAGGAATGTGACCTCTTATTTCACCACATTACTGTTGGCACTCCACTATTTAATTATTCTTTTCCCTTGCGCTGCGCTTTATGGAACAAACTAGAAAGCTGCTCTGCTTCCCTGGACTGAATTCACCACATATCACCAGTGGAAATGTGGGGATTAGCAGCTCCAGTCTTTCAACATCCTACACACCACCCAGTGATGTTCTGCTACCTGAAGGCAAATCAACTCAGTGTCTGTCCTAACTGAAATTGTTATTACAACACACAGATTCTGCCCCTACAAGCTTGGGTTTTATCCCTGTCAGTTTTATACCTCCCTCAAGTTTGAGAGATATTTTGACAGCTAGCTAGATATTTTTGTTTCTAACCAATAATACTGAAATCATATTTTTCCTATTGAAAATCAGAAGTCACACTCCATAGTCTTTATGCAAATATTAGACCACTAAATACTTCCTGCAGTGGTCTTGTATCTCTTTTTCCTGTTAATTACTATTTATGAAGCCTTATATAATCACAAGGACTTATATAATCACTTATTATGACAGAGAGCCTCTTTAAGTATAATCAAATAAAGTATAATGCTACAATTTACATTAACTTTAGTAATAGCTGAGCTTACTCCTGCTTAACTGTCCATATGTGGATAAAATCTCATCTCTTCAGAAAATATGATCTACCAAATGAGCTAATATAAAAAATAATCTTGACATTAGATGACTTCAAATCATGGACTTTGATAAACATTCTAAAAAAAGCAAGAAACCTGATGGAACTAGTGAGAGGTAATTCTCATTAAGAACTCATTAAAAGGAGTATCTACAAGATTAAGAAAAATGTTGCATTTATGTTTTTATTTTTTTTTTTCTTTTAAATCGGCCAGAAGAGCTTAAAAGCTGTTTTGCCTGATTACCAAGCAAGCTATCTCCCTTGCCTTCACTAAAATATATTAAACTGCAGTACCCAAACACATAGCTTTTCCACAGAGAACTAATCTGATTGAAGTCAAGACTAGTGAATAATAGATACTTTTCAATATTCTATTATTATACCTAATGAAACAACTTCCTTAAACTTCATATCAAGTTCTCAAAATACTTCGTTAAGATTAAACACAGTATATGGTTGATAGAGTGGTCTGCTTGCTGGGGTCAAGCAGAAATTTGACCACAATCATGAAAAACACAAGAATCCAGACTCATCTTTCTCTAAGTTAGAAAGAAAGGGACCCCTGAAGTGAGACAGACCATGCTGCATTGTGCATATGAGGTGAAGAGAAAGGAAAGCAGCTGAGAAACAGCTCAACCAATTACATCTACCTGGAATATACATGGTGACAATAGTTTTAGTCAAACTTTAAAATAAAGAGCCCATCCTGGCCTGCATTGCAACTCCAGTTTTGTCTGGGGTTCTCCTGCTGTGCAGACACAATGTGTCTGCCATGTTCCTGCATGAAACTCACATTTCTCACTGTTCTTCAGGTCAGTGAGGTGGCTAAGAATGTGCCTTCACAACTAAAAAGTGTGAGAATAGGAAGGAAAGCTAAAGTGGTAGCATTTCTTCCAATCAAGCAGGCCCAATGACCTGCTAAATCTCAGGTGGTGAAGGCAAGTCTCCTACTCACACTTCAATTGCAAGCTTTATGTAAAGGCAGCTTTGCTGAATTAAAAGCATACCCACCTAAAAGCACAAGACTATTTCACTAACTACATCACCCAAGGAAGGCCAAGGAACAGCTCAGAGGATAAACAGCTGCGAGGTGCAACACCACATTAACAGCATCTGGTTCTCTTCCACGTATGTCTGTCCAGCATAGCCTGACCTTTCCCACCTAAACCCCAAATTCCGTATTTTTCAAAACACTGCTGCTGTGATTGCTTTTGGATCTGTCCACTCTCCACCCAGACCCCACAGGGTAGATCAGTAGTTTGTTTCGCAACAGATCTAACACCTCATTTAATAAGAAATAAGCATCAGTTGGCTATTGCTGGGAGCAGCTGCAGAAGCGAAAGAAAAGTGCTTACTTTCTACAACGAAGGCAAATGAATCAGACTGATCGGTTATCATCTATTCTTATCTGTTTGAAATAGCAGAGGAGCAAATTTAGCTGGCGAATGAAGTTGCTAAGGCACTGTACATCATATCTGAAAAATTATGGCAGTCAGGTGAAGTTCCTGACCTCGGGAAAAAGGGACATATAACCCCCATTTTCAAGAAGGGTAAAATGGATGAGCCAGGGAACTACAGACCAGTCAGCCTCACCTCTGTGCCTGGCAAAATCTTGGAGCATATTCTCCTGGAAGGCATGTTAAGGCACATGAAAAAAAACAAGGAGCTTGGTGACAGCCAGCATGGCTTCACTAAGGGGAAATCCTACCTGACCAATCTGGTGGCCTTCTGTGATGGGGCTACAGAACTGATGCACAGCGGTAGAGCAGTTGATGGCATCTACCTAGACTTGTGCAAAGCATTTGACACTGTCCCATACAACATCCTTGTCTCTAAATTGGAGAGTCCCATACAACATCCTTGTCTCTAAATTGGAGAGACATCAATTTGATAGGTGGACCACTTGTTGGATAAAGAACTGGCTGGATGGCCTCATGCAAAGAGTTGTGTGGTCACTGGCTCAATGTCCAGCTGGACACCAGTAATGAGTGGTGTCCCTCAGGGATCAGTGGATCAGTGTTGGGATTGATCCTGTTAAACATCTTTGCTGGTGACATGGACAGAAGGATTGAGTGCGCCCTCAGTGAGTTTGCCAATGACACCATGCTGTGTGGTTCAGTTGATACGCTGGGGGAAAGGAATGCCATCCAGAGGGACCTTGACACGCTTGTGAGGTGGGCTGATGCCAACTTGATGAAGTTTAACCATGCCAAGTGCAAGGTCCTACACCTGGGTCAGAGCAATCCCAGGCACAGCTACAGGTTGGGC